>JAMQGT020004666.1:0-10056 GCA_024447675.2 Pterophyllum scalare | reverse complement strand
TTCTGATAATTTCTCAGAAAGTGAGCCAGTTCCTTTATTTGTCAAGAACACTGTTTTCACAGTATTAAGGTGAGATAGTCATTTGATGGACACGCCTTTATTAGCTTGGTGTCACTCATTGCAGCCACTGTTTCCCCCCGGGTGTCTGTGTGTTTCTTCAGTCTGTATCTGACTTACTCTTCTTTCCTGTCTTTCTTCACCCTGAAGGAAGAGGCAGCTGCAGTTCCTGTTGGAAGGGCGTGGTCGGCGGGCAGGACTAAGTCCAGAGGAGCTGCGTGATAATGGGAAACTCCTGGGAGAAGGCCTGAGCAGAGCATTGTTTAACTACCCAAGCAGAGACTGCAGTGCAGAGAGCCCTGAGGTTAGCTCTTAGAGTGCATACTATACTTCATCCTCAAGACACAAAGGTGATTAATGCAGAATCAAAAAGGAATCAGTATTTAACATCAATCCTTTACCAGAAATCTAATTCATGCAGGACCACTGTACTTAAAGAAGGTTATTATTTTGATCAATGGTAATTTATATTTAGGGAACAGAGCAGCCCTCAACTACAACAGATATGATATTGAATAAGTCAGATACAGCAGGAAAGGAGGAGCTGGGGTGAGATGGACTGTAAGTTGTTCTTCGCTGCAATATTATCCATAGAAATATTACACCAAGGAAATATATTGTGCATGTTGTTTTATTTATACAAGTCACTCGCTTATCATTGTCATGACTCAAGGAGACCAGAAAGCTTTCATTGGAGCTACTTAAGTTTCACTGATAAATGTAACCAATACCACCAGTGTCAGCAGAAACTTTGCATTGGATGACAGCTTATAAAACCCAAATAACATGCAGAAGAATAGAAGAACAGCAATTTCTTAGATCTTAAAACCACTTTCCTCAACCAAATACAGTAACATGATTACACTTGGGCTTACTCTAAATGCCAAATATTACTTAATTCTTTATTCTCTATTAAATTCAACAACAGTAAATAGAGTGAATTTGGGATAACAACACACTGTAGAAGCCTAATCCTATAGCTACTGTAGCCTCTTAGCAACTGGCACCTCCATTCACTGAGGACAGAGTGGGAGCATCTGACATGTTTGTGCAGATCAGGCACCAGTACCTGTTTTGGCATGATGGTGCGCTTGCTTTTCTGCCCCATGTTCAGGTCACCTCTTTCATTTTGATGAGTTGTTTCTATTAAGGGAAAGGTGCACGTGTTTCACTCTGGTGCTTATTTTTAAATGAGATAAAGCACATTTTATATTTCAAACTGAGGAGCGAGATTAGCCATTATTTTGTCTTTTTACATAATCCCATAATACAGCCAACACCAACGCTGAATTCATAACCTTCTGTTTAACAGAAGATTGAAATAGCTCATACTATGTAAAACCTCTGTTTCAACTAATCTAACATACTCCTATCATTGCTGTTTGAAAATAAATGTATTTATAAGCTAGAAAAATCAACAAACCCACTCTATTATATTTGTAAATTAAACATCCAAATCATATTGTATACATATTTTGGAGTAAGTATGGAAACCACTTGAATGCTGTCACCAAGAAAAAGCTAATTGGACAAGACAACTGGGAGTAAGGGCTATCTAACATCTCTCCAACAGCACAACGCAACATACACAATGAAAAAAGGTCTTTATTTGGACACTGTAGGGTAGACAGGAAACTGTGGACTGAGAGTGACTTCCAGGAAATGGTCTTAAGTAGACTCAAACTCGGGCCACTGCAGAGAGAAGCATAGCCTTCGGGTTGATGAGTTTTCTGCTCAATGTAGTCAAGCAGAAAACTCAAGTATTTGCCTCCTTTGGGATTTCTTTCTTTCCCTTTTTTTTTTTTTTTGCACATTTGTCACACTTGCATGTTTCAGATCAACAAACAAATTTTAATATTAGACAAAGAGAGTGTGTAAATACTTTTTAAAGGATTTCTTTTTAAGGGAAGAAAGCTATCCAAACCTGCCTGGCCCTTTATTTTGACCCAGCCTCCTTTGCAGCATTGTTAGCTCATCTGTTTTGAAGAAAAAAGTTGAGGTATTGTCATAGCCTTGGCATGAGCATCGGCATCGTCGGCTGTTCCACAGAAACTTTAATGTTGGCCATAACTTGAGAGCAATGCGACCTAGATGGATGCATCTACTAAAACTCTCAGATGAGTTTGAATCTCAGTGACCTTGACCTCACGGTAAAGGAGAGAGGTCAAGTTTTCTGAAAATCTTGAGAAACAAATAACTCAGAACGATCTCCCAATTTTATCAAGGTCTCTTACAGACATTGTAATGAATCTGAATAGATGGTGAGTGTTACAGCAGGCCAGTGACCCCCAATTAAAACTACTACAGAACTAATTCAAACAAAGAAGTTATACCTTTTGGAGCTGCCCAGGTGTCAAGACCCAGTGGAGATGTTCAAGAGAGCTGTTCACACCAAACATCCTGAGAATGTATTAGAGCTGAACCACTTGTAGAGAAGACTGGTTCAACATTTCCTTGTGAACACTGCCCATTTCTAACCTGTTAAAAATCTGAGGTTTCACTTTTTTCCCCCCACAGGTACTGTTAATATGCTATGGGTGTGTTTAATAAAGACATGTAGGATTGTTATTAGCTGAAGTCTGTGTACTTGTTAGATTTTTGTGAGCACTGTGAGCAGTTCATGCAGAAAATGCAGGCAATCCCAAAGGTTTCACACAGTTTTTCTTGCCACAGAAAAACAGAATGAGGAACAATAATAAGCCCTCCTTTCTTTCACAGGAGGGCAGTGTGGAGTCATCAGAGCGTGCTGCTATGCTAGAGCAGTACCTACAGGAGTTGGTCCAAAGTGCATCAGACACCAACCTGAAGGGCGAAGCTTTACACAAGCTCTGGCCTTCCATGTTTGCAGAGATGGTGAGAGACTGTGTCTTGGAGATGAGGGACCGAGCGGCCTTCCGCCAAGCAAGCCTGGCGAAGCTCTCGGAGACCAAGTGAAAAGGACCAAAGGTTCACTGTTAGACAGCACACGTGGACAGAGCTTTCTTGGGCATGTTCTTCGTTTCATTTCATGATGGATAACACATAATCACTCTATCAGTTTTAATGTATTGGGAAACAGAAGGGTGGATTTCCTTAGTCTGTTGGAGCTCAAGCTTTTGCTTGAGATGTATGTAGAATATTTTATAGATGTCTGAAGAAATTGCCTGAATGTAGATTTTCATTAAAAAAAACAAAACACAGTTCGATTCTTCAGAGCTTGAAGCTAAATAATACTTGAAGAAAGGTAAGGAGACTTAGTGACTCGTAGTGCACTGTGGTCCCGACGGAGCATCGTCGCACTTTAAAAGCCTTCTGAATGACCCCTCTACACCTCTGCACCGTTAATATCATCAGCTGAAAATGACCAGTGTCTCTTTTCTTGAGACTAGAATGATTTTTCTGTCTTAAAGCCTGTCTCATTCATTGCTCTTTCACTTCATCCTGCCGGACATAAATGCAAGGGCACAAACAAGGACAAGGTTTTTTTTCTTTGTTTACCACTGATTTTCTGTATTGTACTTAGTATTAAAAAATTCTGCATTAACACTGAGATTGTGTGCATAGTATGCCTAATTATTTTTCTTAGAAATGTCTGTACTGGAGTGAAGAGGTAAGACCTTGCAGGCATCCAATTAGATTATTTCTTAAAGCAAGTCTTTCTCACTTTGAATGTCAGCAACACCAAATTACCAACACCTGGTGTTGAGGCAGAGGCTCTGTGTTAATGCGCAGGAGGTCCAAAAACTACGAAGGGTCCTCTAGGTAGCGTGAACTCAGACTGGAATGTCCCTGAAGGTGTAGAGGCTTCACCTGTTTCTCACCACCTGTTCTTCAATGTTATAAAAAATGTTTAACCCTTATTTAATCTGACAGTCAGCAGGGAATGGCACCAAGCCAGAGGAGTAACTGCAGGGGGATGGTGTCAAACAGCCCCACACAATCTGACAGGTACTGCTGTCCTATGTCATTCACCCCACTGGAGAACAGTGCTCAGGGGCATTTGACTTGGAAGAATATAGGAACATCAGCATTCGCTTGTTATTTTCTGGTAAAAAGTAATGCAAGTGAGTGATCTTGAAATTCATATTTACTATTCTCCCACAATAAACCTGTCCATGCTACAGAGTACAGTTTGGCATCTCTTCCAGTGGAGGGTTAAATCTGAGAGCCAGAACATCTAAATGTTTGTGTATCAAGTGAGACAGGATAATGTGTTGTATTTGGGGAACCTGTGCCCTGATTTCATATGAAGGCTTATTGTTCTGCTTTGACAGGAAAGCTCTCAGTGCGTCTGCTATCAGAAAGTGACAACTAGTTTACTTTGAACACGTCTGATATGCAACATGGCTGCCTATCAGCAATGTACTGTTGTTTACATTTTGTCAGTTTGTGAGACCACAGCTGTCAACACTGCAAGAAAAGTCTAGTCCCAAAGAAATGACAGAACTTTGGGACTAGTGACAACATGGAGATGCAGAGCCACAAACTGAGAGCAGTGTCTCATCGCTGGAAAGAAGTTCAGACAGTTTAGTATTTCCTGAGCTCCACGCAGACCAGAAAGCTCCACACATGAATATGCGCTCCATATGTCTTGGTGAGTAATAACTGACAATCAATCTGCTGCTCAAATTGTTTTTTTCATGGGACACTACACTGACATCTGCACTGCCATTTGTATTAACTGTCAGATTTTCAGTTTTTAGAAAAAATGTTTACAAGTTACAAAAAGAATGTGTGCTAAGCATACAAAAATACACACTTGCACACTGTAGTTTTTATGGCTTATTTTTAAAATTATTATGCAAAATTAGCCCCACTGTCTGCCATCAGCTGTGCAGTTCCTCCATTTCTTTTATCTTTAGCATGAAGTTTCACCTGGTTAGTGTAACTTGGTTACATGATAACAATCAATAGCTGTGAACCGGATGAGTGAAGAGTGAGAGCTTTCAGTTAGCACCGGCTACAGCATTTCATCAAAAAAGCTTTAATCTGCATCCGAAAACTGAGCAGTTGGATCACAGTAAATCAAAGCACTTTTTTTTTCTGTCACAACAGCACCACTGTACTTCTCGGCTGCCAGTGCACAGTGGCAGTCAGCCAAGAAGAGCTTGGATAATGAGAAGCAAACTGGTGTAAGGACTTCTGCAAGGCTGTGAAGAAAACGCCATTTTCAGAATGCACATAATGGAATAAGTTTCTTTAAGCCTCCGTGTTCCTTTTCTTTCTCAGACAACTTTAAACCTCCAGGCTACGTGCTAGATTGATTTAGTGGTGCTTTACAGCTTTAAAGTAGTCCATTTACTGTAAAGCTGTAAAGTGCAATGGTGTAAAGTTAAAGTGAAACCAAAAAGTGTGTGTGAAATGAGTGAGTGAATTATTGTGCTTATTATGAAACTGCTGACTTAATGCACGCATTATTATCTGCATAAACTGTGTTTGGGTGAATGACAAGCAAAAAAAACCCAAAGCACTGATGTGCTCAGCTCTCTGATGGTAGTCTGTAGTCTGGAGACCCGGCTGCCAATTCGTTCCACCTCACAGGACCCACTATTAGTTTCTGCTGGAACGAACCAAGTGTACTGTTTATTGTGAGCCATGTGCTGCAAAAAATAAAGATATGAAATGGTGTTTTGATGTGTTAGTCAATCAAATTTGGGAATTATAGTGAGTTAGATGTGATTTTTAAATCTGTTTTTTTCCCCTGAAGTTTAAGTTATATTAACCTGTTAATATGTTTTTACAAATAAATACAGTGACACAGTACTTTCCTATATCTTGCCATTCTAATGCTACTTTTAGACAGATATTTTTTTGAGTGTTGTCCAGAAACATTGTACATGTTCACCTTGTGTCAGACAGCAGTGTCTGCTCTCTTCGAATCGTGTCTAGACAGACTGTCAGTTGGTCATCTGAAACAGTCTTTTCTGTCTATAAACAACTTCAAGGTTAAATTCCTGAGCATCTATGCGCTAGTGAGAAAACTCAGTGGGGGCAAGCTCCACTTACTTCCCTATACTGCATCCCTATGTACCACTGCTGATGGATTTCTATGCACAGCCTTAGACTGCTTAGATATATTGACATACTGATTTCACAGTATTTGTATATTATGTTGGCTGGACTCTATAATAAAGGCTGCATGTTTATAAATGATGGCTATAATAAGCTGCTGTGGTATAAACCGCTCGGCTATGCATAGCTCTGGTTTTTTCTGTCAAACTAAACAAGCAGACTAAAGAGAACAATGAGAACTGAGCTTTTTAACTTTGCAAACATAAAATGGCAAATGTCTGCGATTCGAGCCCGAAGTCAAATGTCACTCCATGTGTGACCTTCCTCATGTATTGAGTCTTTTGTATAAACTGCCTCCGGTTTTCATATAGCCTAAAAATCTTAGATTATCCAGTTTTTATATATTTGCTTTGACTGCATCCAAGTGACATAATTCCACTTAATGAAGTTTGTCCCTTTGGGATTGCCTTAAAAAATGACAGTTGTTAGATAAATTAATTATTAACTCTTCTCTGAATTTCTTTGTTTTCCCAGTACTAGATTAGTGTATGTAAATCTTTCTGAGCTCCAAAAAAAAAGTTGGATTTCCTTTTCCCAGAGTGCTTCAAGAGTAGTTTCTTCAGTGCACTCTGTGCTCTTTTGTAGAACATAGACAAAAGTGATCTAGTTACAAAAGCATGAACTGGTCTGAAGACAGTATTATGTGTGGCAAAGGGGGAAACATTACTGTTTGGATAAAATGAACGCTGCTAAATTCTTATTTTACACATTGAGTTTGTTTCTGTGACTGCTGGCAGTATCACACTTTACAAAGACTCAAACAATATCTTGAAAACTGTATGCAACCTTCAGAAATATGGTATAAATATGGCATCCTTTGCTATGCAACGCTAGAGAAGTTAAATGCAACTAATCGATCAGAATTTCTGTTTTTCAGCACATAGATCTTTTTTGTGCCCCCTGTCAGAGATACCGGGAATAGCTTTGAGTTGAAAATGAGATGGTTTACCTGCCGGTGGCTCCAGCATGAGCAGCTTAGGGTGAGAGGAGTGTCGGAGAGACGCTGGGGGGGGGGGGACATTAAAAAAAGAGAGGAAAAAAAACCCCCCTCTGCACATTCTCGCTTTACACACAGACATATCCAAGCGCGCTACTACCGGAGTTGGAAAGGAAGCACGCACCTCAGTATTTACATAATAAACGCACACAGTAAATCAAAAGTAGTAACCGCGGCAGGGGGCGCAGCAGAGGGTGTTTTCCGTGCTGCGCGTCAGTATCCAGCGTCCCGTCATTCAGCGGGTTTGTGCGTAAAAGTAGAACCGTCGGAGTCACCGTGACGATAAGGGTCTGGAGTTTACAGTCTACAGTCTGGTTTGTTGAACGGCTTAACTGATTTACATGGCTCAGCACCAAGTTTCTAGAGGGAAACCCTGCATTTCTACCTGGATTAATGTTCCGACCACGAGGATTGCGCGTTGAGAGGACACACTGGTTAAAACGTACAGTGAAGTAAATAACTTCACTATACACGCATCAGTTACCGAACCTACAGGTGAGTGGAGATGGTGTTATAGGCATTTCGGTTGTTCCATTACAATTGCTGATTATTTTGCTGTAATAATAAGGATTTTTCACTGTAAATTAATCTTCATAGCGAACAGAGTGAACATCTATTGTGGGATGTGGCGTCCTGCTCTGAGGGAAGGATCACACTAATTAATAGTAATTTACTGTCTGCTCGGCGACCTTTATAATGCCTTATATTATCCTCATGTGTGCTCTTAAGTTAAACTGATTTTTTTTAACATGGCTAATTACTCCATTCCTCTCCCAGTGTTTGCCCCGTGCCTGCTGTGTAGTAGTTTGCAGGACTTTTTTTTTTTTATTATCATTTCGTTTAGGTCAATAAACTTAATTTAGAAAAAGTGCAAAGAAGACCAGGGTAATGGGGAAAGGGGTAAGAGCTGAAACATTTTCTGAATGAAACTCAAACCTCTGTCTGAGGGGATGCAGTTTGTAGATTCTAGAAGTTAGGAAGTCACTACAGGGTCAGGTAAGGAAAAGTCTATTTCTTGTGTCCAGGTGGATTGTAGAGTGCTGTAGTGGCAAGTAGAAAAAAAGAAGAAGAAAAAGACAGGCACCAGTTTAAAAGGATCTGTCGTGAATCTGCAGATTATACTGAGTGGAATGTGAAGTGGAGGACCTAAGATGCAGACACTGTAAGCAGGCAGGATTTTACAAAATGCAAGCTGTTTACTTAGACTGTTCAGAATGTCCATATGATGTTTTATGAAATTCAAAGGGGAAAAGTGAAACACAAAGACCAAAACAGTATCCAAATGCACAAGCAGCTAGGAAACACATAGGGCAAGGAAACAGATACTTTAAGGAGTAAGGAGAAGACACAGGGGAAGTGGACACAGCTGAACTGAATCAGGTGAGGAGACAAGGGGAAGTAAAACTTAAAGCAAGGCACGTGGGATGAATAACTATAAAAAAAATAAAACAGGAAGCACCAAACACAGAGTCTGAGACTAACAAGATTTGGGGAACACAGGGGAGGCAGGATAAATGAAATATAAACAAAAGTGGACCAGGAACTAAGGACTCGAGAGTAACTACACTGAAAGGAAACCATGAAGCAAATTAAGAATCAACAGAATATATTTAAATAAAACTGGAAAGCACTGAGTCAACAACCCAGGACCATGACAAAATCAGTGTTTAGCCTTGGAATAAATGTCAAAATAAAAATGTGAGCGGAGTTTGTTCTGTAGATGGATAGTGATTAGAAAGAATCCAACTCTCTGAAGCTCCTGGACTGTAGCCACAAACAGCAGTGCTGAAAATGTCACCAGCACTCTGGTGCATGCTAATGTCAACTTCTCTTTTTACATTTAAGTGTCCAGCTTTAAGAAACCAGGAAACATGCAAGGAGCCTGTTTCTGGATTGTCAGGTAATTTAAATGTGTGCATACATTTGAGAGACTGACTCATTCCCTGATTATCTGTAAGTCTAGCAAATGAACAGCAATATTTCAATAATATAAATATATCTTAATTTATACTGTAAACCAATAAATCCATTTGAGTGAAACTGTAAATATGGGCAGTAATTACTTCTCTCTGTTGTCTACAGAGTGGCTATGATGCTACTGTTGCTTTGGTTGGACCCCCTGGGCAGCCAGCGCACAACAGACCACAGAAAGGTGAGCAGCAGTTGCACAGCAGGAGGAGCTACTAGAAAAAAATATGTCAGTGTTCTAACTTGTGTGATTTGCTTGATGTCCTAACTTCCATGATGGTAGACCTTCATCAAATGCTTCCTGGAATTTTTCTTTTTGCTATTTTATCTGTCTAATTGCTTGGTTGGACTGGGAGATTGGAATGTTCATATCCAAAGATGGCATGCATGATTGTGTCTCGTCAGCTCAGCCAAATGCCACCCAAAACAGCAAATGAGAGTATTCCCGGGGGTAACCTGACCAGGGTGATAATCTGTAAACTTGTAGAGACAGAAAGTGAAAACATCTGTCGGTTGCAGCAAAACAAAAAGGACTGATGTCAGCAAACCACCTCTTGAACCCTGCAGCAACACAAGTAACTGAAGATGGCTGACCAACAGAACTGATCAATGGAATTATCAGAAACTAAGGTGTGTGTGTGTGAATTGGCTCCATGTGTTTCCACTGGGAGTCCAGCTGTGGGACCTTTTGGTGACCCGGAGATGACAGTGGCTTTGAGTTACAAAAGCTGAAGTAGAAGAGGTGGAGGGGTGGTCCAGGATCTCTCTGAATAGCTGCACAGGCTGACTGACAGCAGAAGCTGCTCCCTGCCAAGTCTCCCTGCTGCTTTTGTGTTCTCTTTCCATCCCCTAAAAGTCAAAGGCAGCTGAGCTTTTACTACAGCCATGTGTTTGCCCAGAGAGGTTGTTGTGAATGGAGACAAAGTGCTTCTTAAAGACAGGATTTCAACGCAACTTCATGGATAAAACCGGCTTGGAAAAGG
>JAMQGT020004665.1:0-88167 GCA_024447675.2 Pterophyllum scalare | reverse complement strand
AAGGGAGAGATTCTTTAAAAGTATTTATATAGGGTTAGCATCTGTGACACTGATGGCTTTTTCTAGACCTTAAACATTATTTTACCCCTTCATTTAAGATTTTAAAGATGGTAATGAATGTTTGCACTCAGCTGTGACAAGGGTTGCTTGTGTATGATAGACAAATGAAGCTAGTACATCTCTTTAGGAAAATGCCTTTTTGTGTTAGGATGTCTGACAACAATGGAAGTGTACTTTTATTTGCATCGTTTGATTAGCTCACCGAGCCTCAGCTGCTAGCGTAGCAAACCGCTACATCTGAATGTGCAGATAAGCCCATAGACCCACACGAGTTACGGATAAATGCAGAAACACTGTTTGGGTGTGCTGACGGTTGCAGAACTTGAGGTTCCAACTTTACTCAATTTCTGCTGTTGTTCAGATTTTACTTTTTATTTTCTACTTCCCTTTCTCTAAAATTATCCTTTTAAAATTAGCTGGTGTATGTGGGGTTTTTTTTTTTGTTTGTTTTTTAAAAAAAATAGTGTTTAAGGTTTTTGTGATATTCTAAACACATCAGGATGGATGCTAATTCAGTTTGTTTTACCATGTTGTCATGGAAACTGTAAACATATTGCCTAAATGGGTTACCCAGAGGCGTGGAGAGAGGTTGGAGATTTTTGAGGTCACCCAGTGCTGAGAGGCAGGCTGAGAACTTCAGTGTATATGAGCAGCTAGATAAGCTGTTTGGGCTCTTCTGCTCCTGCTGGACAACTGCCATGTTCTTTTGCAGCCTTAAGGACCACACTGAACTGGCAGGCACAATTATTTGTGGACCTGAAGGCTACTTGTACTCAGAAGCCTTCAGTGTATAAAAACAGTTAACACACACACACACACACACACACACACACACTTAACTATTGATTGCAGTTTAGGCAGTCATTAAGTATGTGATGAACGGCTTCTGCTTGGTGTGCTGCACATGTGTGTGTTTATGCTGACAGGAGCAGTATTTATATTTGTTGTGTGTGTTCCAGACGGAGCATTTTCTCCTGAGCAGCTGCAGTTTGGGTGGCTGTTACGGACCTGAGACCGTCAAGACAATTCCCAGAATCAATTGAGAAAAACGATGCGCCTTCACACTCTGCTGAAGGGAGCTGCCCATGACATCATTCACACTCACCCACCATCTCTTTGACTCTGTTGCTGTGTTGGTTGCATGCTGTTCCCCTCTCAGGGCTGTACCCATTAGTGTGCATGTGTGTGTGTGTGTGTGTGGGTATTTTTTTTTTCCACACCTGCTATGGCTCGCCTCCAAACTTTTCAGCCTTGAGCCCCTGCCTCGTTTCCTCCTTTTTCTTTTTTTTTTTTCTCAGACTACCTTGGCTCTCACTGACAGAGTATTGGGTTATACTGACATGCCTTTTGTATGCAGGGGCTCCTAACTCAACCTCAGGACCACCTTGAATAACAAATGCCCCCACAGTGGGGCCACAGACTGCACACTGCTTGACTTGTGCTGTTTTTCTAGGCTTGAGCATCACACTGAGAGTCTTGAGTGGAAGCTGGCAGCTGCCTGTGTGTGTTTACTATGTATTTACAGTCTCTGCTGTTCTCTGTGTTTATTTTACAGACACTACCCCAAGTCAAGCTTCACCTGTGTGACTGACACTCCAGAGAACCTCCGCCTCAAACAGCAGAGCAAGATACAGAGCCAGGTAACCCTCTGGGAATATGCATAGCATTCACTGCTAAACTAAACTCCAGCTGTACAACATACCAAGTGTTAACACTGTGAGACTTTTATGCAAAAGAGGCATTAAAAACTGTATGCTTAATTTGAAAAACTTTATAATGATTGAACTTTGTAGTAAATCTTTTCACGTAGCCAACTTTCAGATAACATAATCAGTCTTGCTCCGTTTCAGCGTCCAGCTGCATGCTCACAGCTTTAAAACAAAGGCCTGAGAAGTCAAGCATGAAATTAACACAAGTAAGACATTTGAGGCTGAGAAGCCCATGGTCATGCAATTGTATGACAAATGGAATATTATGGAGACAAAAGATTTTTTCCAAACTCTTTTTCTACAAACTAGAACAGCAACGGCTCCTTGGTTATATTTAAAAGATGTACAGTTAGGAAAGTATTAATAGGGATCTTGCTTAAATCTGTTTTGCAACATTTCCTTTTATTGACATTTGAAGGGGGAGAAGAGTCCTGTTAGAGAAGAAGGCATTGCAACATTTATGGCTTTACCATCATTTCCCTAAGTTGCAGAACAATCCAGAAAGTGGTGCCTTTCAGTTATATATGGTTATTTTGCCAAAGTTAAATTTAAATTGAGTTTGAAAAGTATGCAGTCAGGAAAGATAATGTGCTTTCAGTGGAAACTGAGTTTGAGCATGTTGTTAAACCCATGCTGTTTGAACTGCAAAACATTTTTTCGTACAGTCAGTGTTTTCACAATAAAAGTCCCTCATATTTTCTGCTTGATAGTTTCGTAAAGGAAAGCAATCATTTCTCCTGCTCTCATCAAACGCCGTTACAGAGAATAAGGGGTTTAGATTGTAGCCCGTGTTTAACAACCTTCTTGTCTGAGGCTGCTGCTACTGTGTTAGTCATTTGTTTGCTATTTATGATGGTTAGAAGCTAGATTATAGCCCTATAAATACTGGTATTTTTTTTTATAAAATACCACGTTGGTGTAGATACAGTGTGCCAGCACTCCTGTGTGGCCCACTATTAATGCAGTTTGAATATTTCTTGCTGTACAATTTTTTTTTTCTTTTCTCCACCCAGGGTTTAGTGGGTGGAGACAAAAGTTTATCTCTGCTCCTGTTTTTCTGCAATTATCTGTCTTGGTCTAATTTGTAAGCACAGAAAAGACTACAATTGCCCCTGCTGTTGCTAAAATTACAAAGACCCAAAGGTATGATAACGTTTTAAAAAAAGAAACCTCACTGACCAAATTATCCTTCTGAACTGGGTCATTTGTTATTGCCTTAATAGAAAAGAGAAAGCTACGGTAGAGACTCGCTAAAACGTTTTTTTCTCTCTGACTGCTCGCAGTTAAATTCAGGATGTCAAATCACAGCTAGACGAGGAATAAAATGTTAATATCTATGTTTGCAAACTTGTTGTGGCCTTAAAATTTAACATTTTCAGTTTCACTTCTCTAAATAATGTTATGATGCCTTGGCTTTGGATACTAGTATTCTAGGAACTTGTCTAAGTCCACTAAAGTAAGCACAGAAAAACACATTCATACAGATTTCTACAAAGATTAGAGCAAATCCTTCAGCACAGTTTTAGTCTCTAATTTCAAGAAAATGATACAAGATGCACAACTGCAGAAACCTTTTTTACTTTGAAGAAAGACAGTGGCACACAATCACCAAGATGCTGAAGGAGAAGCTTGTTTTCTCAGCATGTAGTAGATGAGCAAATGTTGTACAGAGAGGGAGGCGGGGCTTAGCCGTATCTTATCTGAAAGTCAGTGTCAAACACTAGAGATGAGAGTGGGATGTGTATGTGACAAGGGGTTTTGTGGAGTATGGGGTGGGGAATAGCGGTCATATGGGGAGGGGGATGACCGAGGAATCGAGGGACAGATGGTGTTTTTCTACTTGGATTGTGCATCCAAACAGCCCCCGCAAAGACTCAACCATATACCAAGAGAGAGTCATTATGCTAATGGTTCATTGTATCCACTAGCCACAAGACCCAGATAATACTATGCTAAACATGCTTTTGTTCATGGGTGAAATTTAATAATAATAACTTTATATGCATAGCTATATAAGCAGGAGCCTGGCCACTGAGAGGTGCATGTGAAAAATGAGTTAAAATAAAGTGCGGACACCCAAGTTAGTGGGTGACAGTAATGGTTTGATTTTTGTAACATTTCTTAATTGACGGAAACTAGACTTGGTGAGCTTGGAGATGTGAGACATGTTGGGCCGGGGGCACTAGAACCAGTGTGGAGATGGATGAAGAGTACTGTCGGGCATTGACACTTTTATTTCTCTTCTCCTTTGCCGTCGTGTAACGTTACAGTGGACAAGAAAATATGATTTCACAGAAAAAATAAGATGAGCCTTAAATTTGTATAAATGTTTAAAAAAAATAAATAAGCAATGACCTTTTAATTTGTGTTTTTTAGCAGAAGTGGTTAATTGTGCTGCCAGTTCACCAGACACCCACCCCCCCTCCTATTAACTGCTGAATGCATTTTGGGGGAACTTATTTTTTTAAGTGTTTTGGTTCCAGCATAATAAAGTTGAGGGGAGGTTTGTTTGTGGAGATCTGTAACCGTCTAACTCCTCACCACCACCACACTGCCGCTGCTGCGTTGCTACGAAACCCTATTGCTATGGTAGCAGGGTAGAGGTTTGTCACACCTCATTACTAGACTTTGCGGGAGGAAGACAGAAAGAAACAAGACAGAAAAAGAGAAGAAGAAGAAAAAAAACGAGAGAGAGAGAGAAACGATTTAGGAAGGAGGAGAGGGAGAGCAATGAATTGCACATGAGCAAGGGAGGGGAGAAAAAGGAAGAGACGGGACGGCACCAATGCAGAAAGAGGGAGGAGTGTGTGGTGAAAGAGGAAGAGATAAAAGTGAAATTCCCAGAGGAAGGAAGGCTAGAGGAATGCAAATGGAAGCAATGCGAAAGATTATAATGAGGAAAAGCTCCGGCTTTATGGGGATGGCTGACGGTTGCAGTTGAAGCAGTAAAATATGAATGAATGAAAAAGGAGCACAGCAAGAGCGGCGTGTGGGTGGGGAAAGAAAGCAGAGGTATGATTGGAGGAGAAGAAGCTGTTGCATAGATCCCCAAAGACAAAGGAGAGAGACTTCATGAATAAAAAAAAAATTGTGGGGAGGATCATATGTTTAGCAGAGAAGAGCAAAGAATGAAGGAAAAGCTGGGTCGAGGTCACATTAATCTTCTTTGCTTTTCTTTGTGCGCATGCTTGAAAGCTGTATATAATTTCCCATTGAACGAGCATCCGCTGTAGTTTTGCCTCATTTTTCTCAGTGGACGTCACACCGAGGGTGACAGCAGAAATGGACCAATAACAGCACATCACCTACGCACTCGCACACATTAGCTGTAAATCACAGTAACATTGTGCCATCCCAAGGCATTGGGAGATGAGAGGAGGATTGGTCAGCACTCTATTGAGCAGTGTCAGACATTATGTGGTAGTCTTGGGGGGGGGATGCAAGGGTGAAGCTTTGTTTCCTGGTAATGGACTGTGCAGGCAGTCGCCCTCAATCTTGGAGGAGTGCAGGAAATCAGTGCAGTCACCATGGAGGCATGGACAAGGTTTCAGTGTGGGGAGGTGGAGTGGAAATGTCTTTGAAAGGATCAGATAGAGAGGAGCTAGAGTGTGTAACACTGCTGGTTCAGAAATAAAATGTGTCTTCCTGTTTCAGGTTTGTAAAGTGGTGTAAGTGGTTGTGGGTTTGAGTGCCTCAGATCACCCACGGGGCAGCAGTGAGGGAGAGCTCCACGCTTTGCAATCTCTGATTCTCATCTGACGTTACATGGGCAGGACATTTCCTCCTCTGCCCCTTAGGGTCAGAATAGGGTGGGAAGGCTGGAAAAAAAAAACGCACACACAGACTGTTTGTTGCACAGCACCTCTCATTTTAACCATATATGGTTGCTACCACGTCCTGTGTGTGAGGCCTCCAATCACTCAAGCAAGCAGGAAGTAAACGTCACCACAGAAGACAAAGCCGTGCATGCAGGGCAAACCCTGCTCGGCACACACACACACGCACACTCTTACATACAATTTTCAGCGGCAGACCTCTGCAGAAACCTTTTGAATTTGACTGAAGAGGCCAAAACCAACTTTGTTGTATTTTGTCATCCAGCTTCTGCTCGATGAATATAAATAAGCTAATGCAATGAAATGGTAATAAAACTGTGATTAGAGGTTAATGTGTTTGATCCAGTTTGTGGGCGTTTGCATTATTTACTGTTGCAGTAGAGCAAAACAGGGCATTTCATATTTTTACACACACGCATCAAATTTATAAGATATTGAAATAATTATAAATTAATTTCAAAGAATCCAGAAACTCTCACGCCTCATTGTCAATCCTCAAAATTATGAATATGGTTTGTTGAAGGAATCTAGGTCACGGCATCTATGAATAATCATTTGCTCAGCATTTGCTGGATTTTCCCTGTTGACTCACAAAAAGCACTGAAACTGTTGATGCGAATGTATAATTCTTTTTACATGGAATTTGCCGTGCGTGTTGACCTTGCCTTTGTTTCTAACACGATCCCGTTTGCCGTGCAGGTTCTTTACAGGGAGGATTTCGAGAAGAATAAAGGGAAGGGTTTCAGCGTGGTCGCAGACACACCAGAGATGCAAAGAATTAAGAAAACGCAGGATCAAATCAGCAATGTAAGTGTCACCAAAATAAGAGCTCCATTTACGCCACTTGTCTGTCTATCTCTCTAAATCTTAATAATAAAGCAGACTGAATATTTTGAGCTCTTTCTGTGTTGTCCCCCCCCCAAACCCTGACAGCCTGGTAGGAAGCCAGTCTAGTCTGTGTTGATTAGTTTCCCTGTGTGACTATAATCTCTGCCAATATTGAACTGAGGATTTCTTCTCTGGAGGATGATTGGTGTACACAAAGTGCTCTGGAAAGGGCTCTTTGCTTCTTTAAGATTTACCGATTTCACTGCTTTAAAGGAAAGCTGTGGTATTTTTAATCTTTGGGGCCTCATTTTTTAAATTGGGACTAAAATGTTTGGAATCAGTTCAATATTGAGTGAGATTGCTGTTCTCATTCAAATAATAAGACATATTTTAATAAATATTTGTAATGTCCATTCTGCTCCACCCCAGTCTCCAGTCTCCAGACTTTCACCTTGTTAGCTCTCCTTCTCAGGCTTTGGGAACCCCATCTGACTCAGCCACTCCACTCCGGAGTCTACTTTGACAGGATTGTTTTCCTCCTCAATCGGCTACAGTCGCCTCGCTGCTCTGCACAGCACTTGGCTCGCTTTGTTCTCCATGTGCCTAGTCATCCACTCTTTCCTGCTCCATTCAAAGCTCCAATAATTATTCATCTTCTATCTTACTAAAGTCCCTTTTATATGCATCTATCAATCTAGTCATCTCTGGCTTATGATATGGCAGCCTGCTTATCAAAATGTCTCTAAAGAAACACTGGTGGAAAAGCATTGCTAGGCAACTGAGCGTGCCACGATTGTTGAGTGCAGCATGGGAAATTAGAAAATTGTATGAACAAATTATTTTTTGAAAATGTGGCAATTTATAATGAGGAGGGGGCACCACCAACATCCTCATAACCAGAACCTGCAAATCAGCTACTGTAAATGGCAGGGGGTCAGCTGTCCGTGTCAAAGTGAAAGTGCTTGCTTACGCCACTGAGTAGCTCAGGCTGCATTCACAGTGCGTTTTCATTTCATTATCATTTTACAATCTCCGTACAGATGAGTGTTTTGACACAGTTTTCGAAATAATCCATATCGCGTGACCTTAACTGTAGCCTTGACAAGAAGCGGGGAGGGTTGGTTTCCTGCAGAATGGCGAAAGAAGTACAGTGTCAAAAAAATGTGAGAAAATAAAGCCTAGGTTTTGAGGAAAAAAAAAATCCTTTAAAGCATAGAAATAGCCTTGCTTAATATTAAAGCTTCATATTTTATTATTGTGGAAGCTGCCAGAATAATGGGACTTATTTTTGTGATCATTTTCTGCTACATTTCCTAATTGCTTTTTACCTCCTCCAGCTCAAGCCTCATAGAGCTTCCCCAGATTATGATCTCAAGTTTTCCAGTGTTTTGCATATTGTTACTTTTAATCATCTTTCATCCTCCTACTTAGTCACTGTCATCAGTAACTGCGGGGCTGCCTTTGCTCTCACTGGTATATGGTAAAGGAATTCTCTTCCTTTTCATAGCGTCCACTCTCCTTCACTCTCATCTTCCCTCCCTCTGTCCCTGTTATTGATTTACCATTTCTCTGTGCATACACAACAGGAGCGTAGAACACAAGGTGTTCACCTTGTGCCCCCAGTCTGCTTAAATCAGCTGTAAAGACCTTTCTGTTTCCATGTGAAACGTGCTCACACACACAACATACGTCTTTATACATATCCAGCTCTACACCGGCCTCGCTAATGGCATAATTGGTGTGGAGGGTGATGGATAATTACTGCTTTCGTGTGATGAAAAGATCTTGCATGTTGGAGATCAAGGAAGTCTGCAAGGCAGGGAAACAAACACATATACTACACGTATTTATGGGTTCCGCACACAAGCCACATCAAGATGACAATTTCACTATGGGGGGATGGATTTAGGCGCATCGTGAAGTGGTTTTAGTCGTAACTGATAAACGAGACATCTGCTTGCAATCAGTTTGTCATTCACAGCCAATCATAAAGGAAGCACTGGAGATTTTTTGCTCTTCTCTTCGCTTCTCTGGACACTGAGAGACAAACTATTTTAAACCCTCTTCTAGACTTATCTCTTTCCCCCCATTTCCTGCCAGTAGCAAAGATTGAAAAGAATCCGGGTGGGGGGTGGGGTTCAGCAGCAGCAGCAGCAGCAGCCAGGGCAAGTCCTGTAAATCCACATACACACACCATCTGTTCAACCTGCTCCTTCAAAACAAACTAAAATAATCTCCCTCACATACTCTCACTTAGCATATTGTGCTTGAGAATAGCCACTGTGTTCTCCCAGTCACTCGCTTCACTGTCCTTCCACAAACACTCCCGTCATCTCATCCAGCCTGTGAATACACTCCTCACTGACGCCACCAGCACAGTGGGCTCTTTGAGCTGGGGCTTAAGCGGGAACAGAGTCGGGAGGTTGTAAATCTTGACCGAGGCACTGTTGAGTCAGTCTGTTATCAGCCTGGTAATAAGGAGACGGGTTATTTAGTGCAGTCATAGAGCAGTCACTCAGTTTCAGTTTCATCAGTGCCGCCTGTTTGATTTTGTAACAGAGTGCAGCCTTTGTCACACTGGCTGGAGAAATGGTCATGAAGTCTTCCTGAATGTCTAATTCTCCTGCCTTTTTTAAATTTTTGTTCAGTTACACCTCAGCGTATGACTTCAGTTACACTTGCAACTTGATTTGCTTCCATTTAATATGCTTAGTCACATAACCCCACCCTTCTCCTGTTCCTCTCAGTGGTTCATTTTGACTCTTGCTCTGCCATTCTCACTGAGCCTGCAAGACACAGGGATTTGGGTTGGATCTTGTTCTCTGCATTCCTCCTCTGCTTTTGTGTGTGTGTGTGTGTGTGTGTGTGTGTTTCACCTGTTTGTCTGATGTGTCAACAAGCCCTTGCTATACACCTACGTGCTCATGCTACTTCCGGCACCTGAGATGTCATTTCCTCTCAACATCAAGCTGCTTCCCTGAGCATTTTCTGCAAATAGTGCGCCCCACCTATCTCCACAAACACACAGAGGCCAGAGAGCACATTGGAGACCCCTGGTGGATAGAAAACGAACTGCACCGAGCGACAGAGTCCAGACAAGAAAACCGCATGTGCAGATTTGAAGCGCCTAAGTGAAGGTGCGTCATTCCTCGTCTTCATGAATGACCTGTATGTGTTTGTGCATTGCAGATTAAGTACCATGAGGAGTTTGAGAAGAGGAAGGTGGGAGAGGGTCCACAAATTCAGCCAGGCAACCCCAGTGCAGGTATTTCACTCACAAACTCACAATTAGTGTCTAAAAGTATCCAATATTTTACTGACCGGCAATTAACAGTAAATCCAGTAGAAAAATAGTAGGTGGATGTGAAGAAAGCATCCTATGAATTCATTCAAATCCACCAAAATTAAAAAAAAACAATACCTGAATGGCTGGATCCATGAACTGGAAAAATTTACATGTACTGAGCCTTTCTGGTTTTCCAAGAAGAAAAGACAAAGTTGCGTTTTTCCTAAGTTTCTTGACTTGTCTGTGCTTGGTTCCTTCCTGCCAGAGGCTGTTGGAGCTCATCTGTCTGCATGTTTCCTAGTCACAGCTCTCAGGGATTTGGGTTGCAACTTATTCACTGCACTCCCCTGCTTTTAATCTTCTCAGCCATAAATGGCTGCATTACTGCAAGCACAATTCTGTTTCTCAGTCACAACTGAAATCATAATTGTGCATAATCTATTTTATTCCTTGCTCAAGTCAACCAATTGTTTGCTCAAGCTCACACCTAGAAATGTTGGAGTAATAAATACAAACAGCAGGAGCAGTCAGAACAGTACTTTAACCCTCGTAATGTCCCCCCGATTTCCTAACACCTTTTGTCCTCTGGGGTCAAAAAAGACCCCAGGACATTACGAGGGTTAAGCATTAGGAGATAAGTGAGGAAGTATGACTAGTCAGCCTGCCATTTGTATTTTGTGTGCCTGTTTGGCACCTTTACACAGAAAGGCATTGTTTAGAGGGTTGTGAAATCAAGACCCATTGCATGCGTGTCTTGGCTTGCCATGTTTTTGAAATGTTTACTCTGAAAGAGCTCTTGTGCTCAGAGTAAACAATAAACGCACAGCTTGTATGCATGGAAAATAAATGCAAATGAATACCTAATTATAGATGGCGGTGAGCCTGTGTTTATGCCAGACTGGAAACTCATGAATTTAGCCTTTGAGAAGCTACAAAAGTGGTAGTGCTGCAGACTCAAAGCTGCACGCTGTGTAACAATCACATGTGCCTTTTTTTTTTTGCCTCAAATTTTTTACTATCTATTTATTACTTTTTATAGTTATTTACCTAATTACTTATGAGTTGTGTACCTTTACTGTGTGGTTGTGTAATGTAGGTATGTGTAACTTAATGTGTGTAATGCATTTTAAACTTTAACCCTCAAGTGACCAAACTGTTTTCTCAATGAAAATGACCAAGTGCGGTTATTTCTGACCCCATTGTTTTAAACAGTAGAATATTTTTAATACCATTTTTAATACAAAAATAGTATTATACAACCTCTCACAAAACACATTTTCTTTATTTTAGTGCTGCTACAAAATTTGCTACTTTGGTCAACAGCAAATTGACCAAAGTATTAAGACTTTTTTTTTTCTCTCCACATTCTTTGTTACTTACTTGCTACATGATTCTATATGTAACAAAATGTATACAAACATCTGGATTAGGGCTGGGCGATATATCGAGTTTTTAAGAAATATCGATATATTTTCATACGCAATATAAGATGAGACATATCGTTTATATCGATATAGTCGCGTTACAATCATACCTGTTTGTCTCTGCACAACTTCACACTGCCCCGCCTCTCTCCCTTTTTAAAGAATAAGTCAGCCTTTTGCTATTTCGCTCTGTATCTTTTCTTAATAGCACAGCTGTGAGTCTTTTTTTTATAGAGGAAAAAAATATTAATTTATTTGAGGAGCATTATTATTTAAATATGCCAATAGTTTATTTTTGAGCAATTTCTCATGTACATCTACAGCTGAATGTTAATAAACGTGCCTATATGACGTGTGGGACATGTAGCTTTGACTCAGAAGTGCCTTTTTGTTTATACCTTTAGGGAAGAAAAAATACCGAGATATATATCGTATATCGCCATTCAGCTAAAAAATATTGAGATTTTTTTTTTTTTGTCCACATCGCCCGGCCCTAATCTGGATTGTAAATTTGTAATACTTAAAGTATTTTCTGCTAAACTGCCTAAAATATTTAGATTACTGAAATATCTGAAGATGTTAACTAGTAGTAATTATGGGATAATTGACAACAAATTACAATAAAATCGATCTTTTACAAAAGCAAAACAAATCACAGACACACAACTTTCCATTATCCTTGCTAGTAGCAAGTTCCTTTTAAACTTAGATTTTAGCTAAAGTATTAGGAGGAGTCTAAAAAGCTCATGCTAGGATTAAAAATATTACAGAGCTGCATATAAATTTATAGCTGGGATCATAAATGAGCCACATGGTTTGTGAAGGTTAAAGCACAAAAACAGTACTTCTAATTTTTGTTTAGTTTTACTGCATCAATGGGACAAAGGCTTTAAAAAAAAGGTTTATTCTAACTCATTCATTTGTCCTCTGCTCCTTTATCAGGTGCTTACCAGCAGCCTGCAGCCCCTCAGAACTACCACTATGATCCTGCTCCTGAACCAGCGCGTCAGGCGGCCGCCGCCCCACCTCCCAGTGCTGGGGTACGTCCTTCGCTCTCCCAATTAAATTGAATGATTACAAAACCAGACAAGAATCAGATTTGTTGTAATGTAATGGCAAAGGACAAAAGCATCCTTTCAACGATAATTTAGCTCATTTTTAGTGGACTGTAACCACAGCCGGTGGTTCACGAACCAACTGAACTCATTCTTTTTCCTATTTTGCCGACAGAAGCGATACAGAGCAGTGTATGACTACGCTGCCGCCGATGAGGATGAAGTTTCCTTTATGGATGGAGATGTGATCGTAGACGTGCAGCAGATCGATGAAGGCTGGATGTATGGCCGCGTGGAGCGCACCGGCCAGCAGGGCATGCTGCCTGCCAACTATGTCGAGGCAATCTGAGTGAGAGGGAAAGAAAAAGTGGGAGAAAAAAGGAGGAGATAGAGAAAGGGAGGGAAAGTAGGAGAGGAAAAGCCCAGTGCCATCTCATCTTAGCGCCGCTTTCTCTTATTTTTACTCTTGTTCCCTAATCTGTCCTGTGAGACCCTGAAACCCCTCCCTTCCGCATCCCTGCTCTGCTCTCACCGTTTCCCAGCCACAGACACCCTCTATCTAGCTGTCTGTCCTTCCGTCTGTCTATCTGCCTGCCTGCCTGCTTCTCTGGTCATCCGTCTTTGCTGATGTCGCTCTGTTTGGATGTTCGTCATCCTCTTTGTCCCCATCCTGGCTCCACTCTCATGCAGCTGCAAGTGGGAATGGAAAGTCCTCAAAGATAAATTCACAGTTCATTGCAGTATGTCAGGGGTCCATGCCGCGTCACACAGCTCCATCCTAGCTACCCCACTTAACAATCCTGCCACCAAAACATGCAAAAATAAAGAAGAAAATGTAAAAAAAAAAAAAAAATCTCACAAGTGAGTCAACACTGCAGACATTATGCTGTGGAGAAACTAATTCAAAGTGTCTTTGAGTGGCTTTTTAATAGGCCCATTTGTTTGCTTTTTGTTTCTTTAATTTCGCGGCGTGATCTTGGCCAGACTGGAAACGCAGTATAGAATCTCAGTCTGTCTAAGCTTGAATATTTTTGACTTGAGTACATTCCTTTAACCTCTAACTCTCTTGCCGTTGCATCAGTCAGCCAGTTTTCAGTCTTAACAGAGAGGTTTTTAATATATTTATAGATGGACACACAAGCTCGCCAGTCTGCTCAAGCAGGCACTCTCGCATTCAGCGCCGCATTGTTGTCAAACTGGAATCATAGCCTAACTGTAGAGCACCTCCTGTAGAGGGCTCAGGCTTCCTGGATACAGGAGGGATCAGGGACACGTTAGGGGATTTCATCAGGCTTTCACTTGCAGTCTCACTGAAAACACCACCTGCATGTACAGTATAGTCTGCACACCTTTTCTTCCTGATTTTTGCAGCCTAAATGCCTTCAGTCCTGTGAGAATCACAAAAAGTGCGGTATTAAGCTATTTGGGGGAAGAAAAAAAAAAATTCTTTGCTGCAGAATCGCCATCAAAGGAATCATTTCTAAAAGACGAGGCCAAGCACAACTCGATATTGTGAATCTTTTATTTGAAATTCATTCCGCTGTTTTTGTGAGAGTACATTCCAGTCTGTTTTTTTTTCTGTTTCATTCAATGTGAGAATCTTTTGAAATCACTTCTGTGGTAGATGTTGTCATTTTTCTCATTCCGTACTTCCTGAAATGTCCTTGTTGTTATGAGATGGTTATTTTCAAAAAAACAAAAAAAAAAACCCACAAAAAACAAAGCAGATCAGTGTGTTTAATTAACAAACCAGCAACGCAGTTTGCAAGACAGGAAGTGAGAATTTGCGGAGTCGAAGTATTAGATCGGTTGTGGGATTAATGAACTTGCAGTTTGGGAACAGCGCTAGCTGCTCGTTGTTAAAGCCCGTTTCTGGTCAGTGGATCTGTCTCATGAAGTTTATCGTTCTCCAGCTTCTAAGAAAGAGTAAAGCTGGATAAAAATCATTTAAAATGCACCTGAAACAGTTTTATTGTCTCCTCTGGTCATTTAAACGTCTATAAAAGCGAGTGTCACCTGTGCCCGGGGGCAAGGCGCTGTTTTTGGTCCACGTGGCAGGTGAATCCCAGCTCCAGCCAGCTCCCATTAGCTGGTAACTAAATGTTAAAATGGTTCGTGAGCGTGAAATGAAGCATTTATGTTGCTGGCTCTTTTTTTTTTTTTACAGAGAGGCTGTCTTTTTCTCCCATGCAAATACTATTTCTGTGACAACCATAACACATTAAATTGTCATTGTAGTTGCCATTCCACCGTGGTGTAAATAATGTCACAACCCCCCCGACCTTATGCACATTTCCCCTTTTCTTGCTGTTTCATACCCCTGTGATGCACTGTGACTGTCACAGACATGAGCAACCCGGGTGGGGGCGTCCTTACGACGGAGCTGGGGGAGCAGGGAGGGAGGGCATTTCAGCTTCATTAAGTGAAACGAGGCTCTCACTATGTAGCTAGATGACATTGTAAAATTGTATATGTATCATAAATGTAAGTTAGGGGGAATTGTTTTTACAGGTCATGGTGCTCTGGGAAGTGGCTTGCCTGCAGATAAGTGTTTCAATTTTTTGTGAATGTGGGGAAGTTGAATTTTTTTTTTTTTTTAAAAAAGCTGACTCACGGTTGGTGCAAGTTGTCAGTTGGTGTTGAACAATCAAGCTCTTTAATGTGATGAATTGTGACAGTGCTGATGAAGAAAAAAAAAGACTGAATCAGGGAAAAAAAAAAAAAGACCTCTAACCTTCTAGCAAATGAAAATGAGTGAACACACTGTGCAGTTACCTTTCCTGCATTTTGCATTAATCTCTGTTTGACAACAGGATATTTGCAAAACAGACACTCGATTGGAAAGTTGTTTTAGAGCTCACAGTTGTGTGTATCTCTGGGGTAAATTGAGGGATTTTTGTGGTTTGGCTTTGAGTGAAACGATTGTGGTTCCTGGCTTATGGTGGCATTTTGCCCAGATTTAATTAATAAGAAAGCTACTTACACTGGTAGCCTTCGGATTGCATCCAATCCAAACTCTCTTTTATCTCAAATGTGTTGATTGTTGTCACTTGGTGGTGTGGATGAAATGGTGTGTGTGTGTGGGGGGTGGGGAACGGCCAAGACAGCCAGTGTTGTTTAAGTGCGGCCCAGGAGGGATTTGTTTGAGGGACTGGGGCAGCGATCCTTTTGATCTCCATCTCCCAGTCTGTGAGACAGGCCAAGTTGTTTGTCTGACCTGGATGTTAGTGAGGAGTTCACCTCTTTGCGCCAAATACGCTCCTCTGCTCTTGTCATCACTACTGAACCCCAACTTCATATCATGACCCTGCTTCCATTCTGTTTCTCTTATTATCCTGTTCACCCTCCTGCTGCAGTCCCTCCTTCTTCCAGCCTTCATCATAGGCTCCTGCGCTTCTGAGGAATCATCCCCTGCTTCTATGATACTGGTTATATACTGTAGACTTTGCAAACTGAAATCATATAATCCACAATTGCAGGTTTAGCATTCAGATCAGTTTTTGTGCATTCCATCTTAAATTGTTTTTGATATAATTTTTGTTATTTTTTTAAATAAAAAGAATAAATATACCATATGCATATTGACATACACATGTATTCCACACTCAGAATACATCCTCAGATTAAGGACCTGATATCATCTGTTGCCCTGATACAGCACTTCAAATTGTACTTATGATTCTGCAGATTCAATAAAATGTCTTTTTTTTTTCTCAGACTGCTTAGTGTGCGGTGTCTTCAGAAGAGCGACACAAATGTAAACACATTTTGTACTGTGGGAAAAAGGAAGTGAATTCATTGTTCTGATTAATGAAGCAATATGTTTAGTTACCTGAGTCTTTTGGGGTTTGGTTATAGCCTCAAAATGATTAATTAAAGGACCTTCATTAGTGTGCTTGTGGTAATAAGTGAAGGTAATTCCACAATGGAGAACTAAAAACAAGCCGAATAGTTTATGTAACGGCGTGCACTACTCCCGACACAGAAGAGGGAAAACTGGCTCTAACCAGAACTTGAAAGAAGTGGGAAACACTGGTGCACAGCTGAGCAAGAACACAGGTACATCAGAGTCTCTAGTTTAAGACCTTGAGGACCAGTTGATGATCTCACAGGTCCTTGACTGGCAGCTTGATTAAATATTAACTGCAAAGCAGTGAATATTTGAAGAAGTGAATCCAGCACTGAAGAATTGAATCCAGGATGTTTTCGCTAGGCAGTCTAAAAGAAAAATCCATATGTAAAACCAAACTGCGTCTACATTAAATCAGCGAATATGCATAGGAAGGAATCTCTAATATTAACGAGGGAGAAACGGAATGCCGCACAGAACGTTGTCGTCCGTCATGTGGCAGGTTTGTCGGAGAAAATCCTGAGTTTCTCAAAGCAAAATAATCCCAGTGTGCTTTAGACCCACAGACAAAAACAGGTTCATCCGAAGGGGATGATGCCACGATATAAGTTTGCTGTGCAATGCACTGAGAAACATTTGTGCTTTCACATAGGAGAGACCCAAGAACCACTCCACAGATGGAACGGGACAAGACTCAGCCGTACATCTGCACCTAAGGACACTCAGATGGTTTGACAGAGGAGGAAAGGTCATCTAAGTCCACTGCAAAAGACCACCATTGGATAGTGATGGTGGCTTACAGCACCAGCTATCAGCCACCTATAATGAAGTCTTGATCCCTTCCTGTGCAATTCAACCCCCACCCACACTTTGACCCACATGACTTTAACTCAGATGATGGCAGGGTGGGGTAAATGAAAATATGCTGGGGGCGAGCTTAATGATTTCTTTCCAACCTGTTGGGGGGAAAAGGTGGTAACCAGGGAGATTTATGCAAATTAAAAGGAATCTGGAACAAGCAAGTTTACCGCTCCATTAGGCAACACAATGCTGCATGTGGTGCACATAGTTCAACTGGTGCCACGTATAAAACAGGAAAATGACCGGAAGTCTAATCTATGCAAGAACTATATGGAGGTGAAGCAGTTGGCTGTATCAGGTAGAATTGCTGGCCCAGTTACAGGTTGTGGGAACAGCTTTTAAGAAGGACCAATCCAGTTTATGGAAGGTGCTGCAGGAAGAGTTAATGTCTAAGGATTATTTCAACAAATGGACAGAAACCGCAAATGTCTGCAAGGTTGTTTCTACAAACCGTTCTAAATTTGGGGAAGTAGTAACAGTTGGTATGAAAGGGGAACCTATCCACAGAGGCCAAACACGTCAATTGCCCCAGACTGTAAACATTTGTATCGCTGTAAAGTTCATTTTAACACGGGAGCCGATCGCCCGTGGGACTGACTCGCTTACCTTCTCTGGGGGATTACCTTCTTAAGGAAAAACGTGCCTGAAAGCCAAAACTCGGGATAATAAAATGACTTGCTTTTTTTTTTTTTCCTTTTTTTTCTTGCACCTTCGCTTTCTGTGTAGGGCGGGGTATGAAGCGCTCCGTGTTACTCCGAACTCTTCCGATCGTTCCCGATCTTCTGCACCGGTGGTAAGGTCGCTGTTTGCGCTGCGCGTTCTCCTCGCATCTGCACCGTCCGTCTCTGACTGAACTCCCATCATGGTGGACATATTGGTATTGATGTTTTTTGCCGTTATGGGCCTCGTCTTCCTCTCCTACATCATCTACATGCTGTGATGAAGATGCGTCCTGGTCAGGCGGAGCTGGAGCCTAACGGAGGATGTTTGTTTTTCTTCTGCTGCATCCCCGGTTTACACCACGGCCAGAGGTGAGGAGCCGCCTCTTCTGTTTTGCACGCATTATTAAGCGAAACCCTTCTATGGTAGAAAATGAATGATTCCCCGAGAAAGGCCTCGGTTGCTGTTAGTGTATGGATTTGGGAATAATTACAGTTTATGTCACCTACATCAGTGTTGAAATAGCATCTAAAGAAGATGTCGTTTTTACCAACTTGTCAGCGACACACTGTTAACGCTTCCCCTGTTTCAGGGAGTAGAGCCACGGCCAGGCCATGATGGTTCCCTTTGGAGCTTTCATGTGGGATGAGAAGAGCGATCCAGGCAAGGGAGGAAAAACAAACGGAGAAGAAGTGGAAGCCAAACTGTTTTGCACTCTGCAATCATTCCCTTCATTCAGTAAAATCTGGCCAGGATGCCCACACAGAAATGTTGCCCCTCATCAGTCTGCAGTCAATCTACAATTTGTATTTTCTGTTATTTTTATGTCAGTATTTTCTTTTTTACAGTGTTACCTTTGCACATAAGGATCCAGGGTGGCATTAATACAGTTGTGGTCTTTGCCCGTTTTTTTTTTTTAAACAACACTGTGAGTGAATTCTTTTTTTAAGGATGATGTGAGGTGTTCAGTTGGACAGTATAATCCAGATGTGTTAACAGCCCCTTTCACACATGATTGTGTTTAATTAATGGTTTGAAGAGCTTCAGACTTCCCCTAATTTAGTGTCCGGGGATGCCCTAGTTGCCCCAGCCTAAACCTCAATACTGATAATAGTTCACCAGAGTGATGCCAGTATGTTTTCATCCTCATTGTAATCATCATTGCCCATTAAGTCAAAGGGGAATGTGTGAGGAAAATGGGAAGGTGTCTGTTGCACACTTGCATCAGTTGCTCTAATGTCCTCAAATTTTGCAACTATGTTGCCATTTTCAGTTTTTTTCTTATTTATTTTTGGCTGCAGATGGCATCCACAGAGAGGTGTTATTGGTGTGCTTCTCGGTTTTATATGATCTATTCTGTTTTAAAATAAAATGTAAAGTACACTGATGTACTCATTATTTGCTGATAATGATGAGATGTCAAATAAAGATGATTCCAGTAAACCTGGCTGCCTTCTCTTTGGCTCAGTTGGAAAGCAAAGTATATATATATATATATATATATATATATATATATATATATAAAATGTATATTTAAAAAATTATATATGACTGGCATTTACAGGAACATCTGTGCGAGTATGGCCCGGAAATCCCAAGGTCAAAATGGGAAATGACTGAGCTAAGATCCTGTGGGACTTACAAACGGACAAATTAGTGGTGGACAAGCAGTGATGGCAAACATCAGGAAGAAGGACCACGAGAAGCTCGAGGAAATACCAGCGGCTGAGAGAGGATGCTTTTCAGTCACTGAAGACACAACTGAATGCAGAAAGAACAAGATTGGGTTCTAGACTTCAGGCAGCCATTGACTGCAAATTATTTTCATTTATTAAAAACCGTCCCTATTTAAAATTAGTTTAGATTATTAAAATACTTTTGAGCCTCTGAAAATGGAGGACTATCCCCCCGCAACCCTGAAAAGGATAAGCGGAAGAAGATGGACGGACGAAAAAGGAAAAAAAAAATATATATATGCAGGAGCGTGGGGGTGGGGAGGACAACTGTTTACAGTCATGTTGTATATATGTTGCAGATTTTTGTGCCAGATGCGTTCCTGCAGGTGGCGCTGTTGACCTATAGTAGACAGCGGAGGCTGACCTGAGGGCAACCTATCTGTAAATAGATCAGCACGGTCCAGATGCATATATGGAAGCGCAGGTTACAGGAGGTGGGTGGATGAAAACCAGCAGGAAACTGCTTCAAGAACACAAAACAGGCAAATAGTAGTAACACATCAGGTTTTTCCAGTTGATCTAAAAAAAAAACAAAAAGAAAAAAAAACACAAGTGGGATATATTTTAGTAGCTATTTAAACCAAATTGTACTGTTATATAAAATATGTTTTGTTTCTAATTTTCCATTTCATCAACAGAAAAAAGGCTCCTCTGTCCTACTTCTCACCGAGAACTTGAACATTTCCGTCTGTCTTGAAGGTCACAGGTCAGCTTCTGCATAACTGCATAACATATCTTAAAAAAACAAACAAACAAAAACACATTTATAAATACATCCTGAAAACATATAGCCATATCTCCTTGATGTATATGTATGACAGGCAGTTAACCTAGCTTAGCGCATGATAAAACATGCTAATCTAAAAATGACAAAAGCTAACCTGGTTCAAACCATTAAAAACTATTTATTTAAAACATTTATCTTGTATGAGTTTTGCAAATATGACATATGCTAATTAGTGATCTGTAGAGGTGCTGGAAGGTAGATTTTGTTATCTTTTGACAATCCCCCCCCCCTTTGTTCTCACGCTTGTGTTAAGGTAAGCTAATCATCTGCTGGCTGTATCCTTGTATCTAACAGACCTACAGTGAAAATGTTAAATGTTAAACTATTCATTAATTCATTCCCCCCCACCTCCTCAAACCTCTTAGCAAAAGTTTCTCCCACATATGCAGACAGAGCCCCTCTGGGGAGTGGTCAGCATTCCTCTGCTTATAGTATAAGCTACCACTCTCACCATTATAATACACCCAGTGTTTTATTAGTACACACACTCACACATACACACACACACACACACACACACACACACGTGCAGTCGTCTCACATCAAACGGCACCTTTAGTGTGGCCGGATCAAGTGACACTGCAGCAAGCTGACTCTACAGCAGCCAATCTTTGTCTGGGTTAGAAAGAGAATGAAGCACTGAGGCTGGACTGAAGGAAAGATTTCGATCACTCTCCCGCTCGCCTCGTATTAGATCATGTCACGGCTATGTTCTGTGTCCCCTGAAACTAAACAGGGCCAGAAACAGGTGCTCTTTTGTTTTTCAGCTGCACAGACCTTGACGTTCCCCTGGTGCTGTAGTTCTGGTCTGATATGGGACATTTTTCTGTGTTTATAATTACTTTAAAAGGAGAAAGAATCAATCCATAGAGCACCCTGGCACTACTGCAGCTGCTGACAGCATTCCTGGCATTCCTGAGGATAGTTCGTTGTCTTTTATATTTTTCGCTCAATTCTCCGGATAGCTCGCAGAATGTGCACAACATTACATCACGTCCAGATGCTTCCTGTGCAGATTTTGATGGCTGACATGTCATAGACTTAAAACTTTAAAAAAAAATCAATGCCAGTTATTTGGGGATATTTTTTGGGGAATTAAAGGCAAATGATACGGGTGAGTTTGAGTTTTAGACATCTGGCTGTCAGAAAATGTCTTTGATGCATTCTCCGTTTGTCAAAGCTGGGGAAAAAAATGCACATAAGGAGCCTTTCTGTGAAATATACTGTAAGTTATCAGTCACTGAAAGGGAACTGGGAGCCAGCTGAACGCACGGCAATCATAAAACACATCATGCCATTCCGAAATAATCCCTGGAATGCGGTGGACATAACAAATGATATAATGAAAGACAGTCCCGGTGTGGATTTTTCCTTTAAATTTCCTGCACATGTGCTATCTGATCTTTCTGTTTTAGAGTATAACCGGTGGTTTGCACCTCTGTATTTCCGTACATAAAGGTGTCTCTGAGCAGGCCAGTGCACAGTTACAAAAATTGTCACTGGTCAAACACCTATGAGACTACCTATCAAAAATTGGACATATATTTACAAACTTTTTGCTCACTTCTGTTCTGACTATGGGATCAAATATTTATAAAATATTTGAGAGCAAAAACTATGCTAATTATGTCGTTTACACCTGTATGTACAGAGATATCAGGACACACGCCGCTAGATTTTAGTAACATCCCGTATCTGTGACACGTGTAACCTCCTGCAGCTCATTCTGGAATGCCAGTGAGTTGGAGTTTGAGGGTGTGGAGAGGATAAAGAGTGTAATAATAATATTAATGCAATAGGTGGAGACGGACAGAGATGGAAAGGATAGAGGCAAGGCAAATGAAGAAGAAGGGGGCAATGAAAGAAAAGAGAAGGAGGGGAGGGAGGTGAGGTGCCTCTCTGCTTATAGCCATGGCCTTCAGCTTTAGAGTTCCTGTTGTTGTGGGGTGGGCGTTTCCCTCTGTGCTGACCGTGAGGGAAATGACAGAGGATGTCTTTTTCCTGGCTGACCAAGAATGCCCGGCCCTCGAGGTCTTTTCTCCTTTTGTGTGTGTTTTCTATAATTTTATGCCAGAGTCTTTAGTGCTCATGATACGCGCTTTGACCACAAACCTCTCATCTTCTTTTAGTTTCATTTTGAACACTGATGCATGAACGTCTCTGCACTGAGGTTATAGTAGTTCCTCCCCTGGGACACAGGGATATCTGCTTTTAAACACTCAGCCTTATCCTGACCACAGATTGGACTACATGTCCCAACATGCTCCCTTCACAATAGGAGGCGGGGGCCATGAATCCTGCCAGCCAATGGTTTTGTGTCTGGGGATCTGTGGTTCGTGAGCTGCAAAGCAGCTGTTGCCAATGGCAACAGAGGTTTGCAGGGAAGCATGAGCTGGACAGCTGGTAGAGGGTCCTCCGCCAGGAGTCACATGAGCTCCTGGCAGCCAATCTCAAGCTTTCCGCCCTCCTCTCTCGACTGCTCCTTCTCTCTCATTTGCTGTTCTGGTCCTTTTCAGCTGCAGCAGGAGGGGGAGGGGAGCTGGAAGGAGAGGAGGGAAGTAGAGACAGAGAGAAGGAGAGGGAGGGAAAGGAGGCGAGGCCAGCTTACACAGAGAACGAGTGAAAGAGCTTGAGGACGAAAGCGGAGAGCGGGAGTCTCTTCCTTCAGTGTGACCGTCAAGCAGAGAGGCGAGAATCGGACAGTCGCACTGTTTCCTCTCTAGCTGTCACCCAGAGCAGCAGGGGAAGAAGAAGAAACAGAGAGGAGTGTTTAGCTGGATGTTGCAGACTGTCACACTCAGAGACAGAATCATGCCTGTGTGGAGAGGTGCAGCAGCAGCAGCAGCAGCAGCAGCAGCGTGCGGCTGCCAGGCTGCCTCGCCTGTGTGACGAGCGCAGGACTGCAGTTCTGTTGGGAATACAAAACCAGGAAAAGCCAAGAGAGAACGAAGACAGCCAGTGATCTTGTGCCATGACTGGGAACAGGAGGAGGGAGGAGAGTCGCTGAAATCATGGACCAGGTGAGGATGGGGAGGAGGAGGAGGAGGAAGGGGGGGGGAGTGAAGGGGAAGTGAAGGGGACCACCACCTTTAATGTGCTCCACATATCCACACCTCTCTGATACAAAGCATGCAGAGCACCAGCGGCAGCTCCTGGTTTATTCATAACATGCATCACAACTGTTTTCATTCCCTTGAGGCAAAAACAAACAGCACAGCATGCCGCCGATCCCGCAGTGTGGGTTCTCTGATCCCTGCCGGCGAGCTGGTTTTCACTGGGGGGTGGGGTGGGGGGGGGTGCCGCCACTGGCAAGTGCCAGGCCTCTGGAGAGATGACACAGTTCAAAACATCACCGGCTCATATCTCAGATGAACACTTTGGAGATGAACGAAAGAACAGAATTAAAGGAGGGGTGTGGCTGATTTTCATAGGATAATATGTTGTGAAGCGAGTGGCGGGTTCACCTAGAATCAGTCAGGAAGGAGGAAGGGGATAGGATGTCGTGCAACCCAGAGCTTTATTCATAGAGACTGAGGCGAGTGTTTCCACTGCGCTGTGATATTGTGTCCTCATGTCACAGCCTTTGCAGTAGGTCTCATCACCTGTTCCACATGTTTACTCAACGCTGTTACTTGATGCATGTTGAATTTCCCTCTCTTGCTCTTTAAACAGACAGTGTTTGGGACTGTTTGCCAGAGCAATGTGTGCAGGCTGATTCCTGCAGCTGTCTTTTGGTGTTGTCTCCACGCTGGAGGGAAGCAGCTGCTGGTAGTTTAGCAAAATGATGGATGGTTTAGAGGAGCAGAGACAGGGAGCAACACCAATCAAGTCTCCCTCCTCCTTGCATCTCCCCTCCGTTGCCCTCAAATGTGTCTCCTGCTCATTGATTACCTCATCCCCCCCCCCCGTTCACCCTCCCCGTCTCCCTCTGTTGCTTTGCATCCTCTCCTCTCCTGAGATGGAAGTGGTGTGAGCATCAGGTTTGTGATGAAGAGGAGGAGGGATTATGGGTGTGAATAGGTGACACACCCAAGCCCAGCCCTTGCTTTCGGGTGAATTATTCATATCGTCCATGGGTGGAGGCGTGCCTCTCCTGTATGTGTCCGCCTGCTCAGGTTGGGGTGATGTTAGCCCCCTCAGTATAGCAGGGATGATGTCATGACTGCTGCTGGCCAGACAGTCAGAGTGTGCCTTTGTGGTAATGGGTGAAGATATATTTAGGAGCAGGGTTATATACTAGCAACCCAAACAGGAAACTTCAGGTGATCTCAGTGTGTTTTAAAAATGTCACATACATGACTTACTAAGTGTTACACACATCTCACAGAATGTGCCAGTTCACATTTGCAACAACAACAAAAAAAAGAAAAAAGAAGAAGAGAATGGTGTCACTTACAGCACAGTATAGCTCACAGGCAACACAAAACTATTTATAAGACTTCGCAGTGCTGTGAAATGCTGACATGGCATGGCCTTGGTGCAGTGCTAAGGCTGGGTCAGTGTCATTTTAGTAGATGGAGCATGTTGTGATGTAATGCATGACTATACAGTAGCACTCTTCTGGTCACATGCATGTGAAGAGTTACCAGGGTTTTTTTTTTTTTGTTTCCTGGGTGTGTTTACAGTAAAGCAGCCTGAAGTTTCGAGATGATTCTCGGTGCACGGTCCAAGTCTGAGAAACATTTAAGGATATAATGAGAGTTGGAAGCCTTGACATGGGCAAACATTGCTGTGTGGATGTGAAAGAGGCATGTGCAGTCACTGAAAGGCTGCAGAGTTTACACAACATTGCCATGCAGTATTTGCCCTTCTCTGTCTGTGGCTGTCTGTTCAAGGGCATGCATGTACATTCACAGTGATAAGGAGGGCAGCGGCTCAGTGAGGAACAGGAAAAGGCTCGTTAGATTAAGTGTCTGTGAGAGAGAATCGAGGGCAGCAGTGGGGTACCTCTTACTCTCAGAGTCCGTCTGTGCCGCTTTCTTCTGGATCCAAGTAATGCTGTGCTCCGTGCTCTATAAATCCTCATCCTCATCGCGCGTGTCTGATTTTATAGGTTTATAAAAGTTCTTAGTTCAGAGCACCTTCTTAAATGAGGATGATTAAACTATCAACCTAACTGCAAATCAGCGTGGGTCATTAGTGATCGATAGTCATTAAGGGAGACAGGCTGTGGTGACTCTTGGCTTGCAAACTTGCAGGCCTCAGATGGAGTTTCATGGCCACATCCATTACGCAGAACCACATAGCTCTTTCTACTCTAACATTCTTGGACTCTATTAGAGTAAATTTGCATGATTCACAGTTTATACTGGGCCTTGGTGCATCCCCTCAGTTTTTCCACTCTCTAAAACAAGTTGTTTATGCGCCCCTCCCTTTACGCCAGCTTTCTTCCTGATTGGCTGCATGTCGCAAACTCAAGGTTGGAACAGCTGGTGGGAAGGGCTTCTGCGCTGGCAGCCTGTGCTGTGTGCCCGACATGGCTGTATTGAGGATATCCCTTTATCTTTTTTATCATACAGATCTAAGCGATGAAAAAAACTGAACTTTTGGCTCACAGGGATTTACTTGCATATATGACGACCTCATTATTTGAAACTTAATATGAGCATCCACGATTGCAGCGCTTTATGTATGAGAGAAAATAAGGCAGAGCATAATTTTTCCACTTAAAAGTGTGTCACTGAAACAAAGGGAATCCCTGATACTGTTGGATGAGGCACATTCATGTGGACAGGGGCGACGCTGTTGTGTTTATGCTGCTGTCTGAGCACAGCTCCCTGGAGGTTTAGTTGGGGAGGCTGGGTGGCATGTCTAACTTTAGTGTGTATATGTGTGCATATATATATGTGTGTGTGTGTGTGTGTGTGTGTGTGTGTGTGTGTGTGTGTGTGTGTGTGTTCCTGTGGCTGTCAGCCAGAGTTATCTGGCAAATTGCTTTGTCTGTTTCCCATAGATGTGACTGAAATGGAATGCAGTCAAAATTAGCTCAGGGCAAAGCAGCCACAGAGGGAGCTGTTTTATGAGAGTGAAAGTGTGTGTGTGTGTGTGTGTGTTAGGGAAGAATGGGTCTTATTAGGTTACAAACGAGATAGTGAGAGAGAATGTAAAAGACAAGTGTGTGAGAGGAATGGATAAAGGAGAAGAATGAGTGTGTGTGTGCGTTTGTGCCTCATGGCGGAACAGGTGGTCTAATCTGATGTCCCACCCATGGCACCCTGAGGCCTCCTGTCTACAGCCCTTCAGTCTTTGCACTCTCAAGAATTTCTCACTTTATTGTCCAGAGTAGCACACAATAAGAGACACTTTTGAAGAAAGAGCTTTGTATGTGCTGGGCAATATATCGAGTTTTAAGATATATTGATGTATTTTCATACTCGATATATGATGAGACAATATCTTTTATATCGATATAGTCGCGTTACAATCATACCTGTTTGTGTCTGCACAACTTCACGCTGCCCCGCCGCTCTCCCTCACCACTTCGCCCGTAAATCATGCAGGAAGCGACAGCATGGCAGTGCTGCCAACTTAGCAACTTTGTCACTAGATTTAGCGAGGAAAAAAATATTAATTTATTTGAAGAGCATTATTAGTTAAATATGCCAATAGTTTATTTTTGAGCAATTTCTCATGTACATCTACAGCTGAATGTTAATAAACGTGCCTATATGACGTGTGGGACATGTAGCTCTGACTCAGAAGTGCCTTTTGGTTTATACCTTCAGGGAAGAAAAAATATCGATATATATATATATATATATATATATATATATATATATATATATATATATATATATATATATATATATATATATATATATATATATATATATATATATATATGTAGTATATCTTCATTCAGCTAAAAAAAAAAAAATCGAGATATGACTTTTGGTCCATATTGCTCAGCTCTAGCATTTGCATCAAAACTGATATTAAACACAATAAATCAGCAGCAATCAGACATAATATTAAAACCACCCCACCCTGTATTATGTAGGTCTCCCTTGTGCTGCCCAAACAGCTCTGACCTATCCTGACTTATCGGGACATACACTCGGGACCTCTGTCTGGCAGCAGATCCTTTGGGTCCGGGTAGGTTGTGAGCTGGGGCCTCCTTAGATCAGTCTCCTGTGAATGCTTGTTGCAATTGGCACTGGGCAATTTGTTGCGTTTCTAACGCTGCTCCTGATCTTGCTGATGTTGCTGTCTTTTTGTTCTGCTGTGGGAGGCTGCTGGGTCTCCTGGTCTTGCTCTGTAACAGTCTTTAAAAGGGGTTGTATGCGATTAAAGTAAAGTCACAGGCCCGGGGTTTCCTCGCAGAAAAGCAAAGTTCACATACATACAGAGTCTCCTGGAGACATTTGTGGGAAAAAGGGCTGTCACCGCACTCTGTAACAGCAAGCAGGCTCCTCTGCAGTGCAGTTAATTATAAAGGCCTCAGTATACCATATGCTTATCAGTGGGGTACTTTTCATGCATGCTTGCATTCCATAAAAAAACAAACATCTTTAAAAAAAAAAAAAGAAATTTTAACTTCAAACTCCTCAAAATCAGCAGATTTTTTTTTTCTGTATAGAAACTTTAGTTAGTGGTTCTAATTGCAGGTGCAGGTGAATGTGAGCACGAATGACTGTTTGTCTCTCTGTGTTAGCAGTAGACTGGCAGCCTGTCCAGGGTGCACCCTGTCTCTTACCCTATGACAGCTGGATTAGACTCCAGCCCCCCACCCCTCCCATGACCCTGAATTGAAGTGATTAAGAAAATCAATTGATGGATTGGAGCTGCAGTATATTTAACAAAGCTATAAATTGTTACCTTCATGAGAAGTATTGACTTCTAGACCCTGCAAATTTTAAATTTAATTATTTTAAAGTTGCTTTATTGTTTCCTGCATCTTTAGTCACTCAGACCTTTTAAAGTACACGAGCTAGCTACACCAACTCTGTCACAATATGAAGCCAAAATTTCTTTTTTTGTTCAACATGAGTTTTTTTCTATAACGTTCTCATTTCCTTTTAATTCTTTACAGAATAAAAGAAGAAAAATCTCAAGACATTTTAAGCATTTTAAAATGTAGAGACATATCTCAGCATATTAATAAATAATTGTGAATATCATTGCCATGTGAGGTGTAGATAGGGCATGTGGTGCACAGGATTCATGGTCTTAATTCAGTTGAATTACTGAAGCTAGCAGGCAAACAATGTGCAGATTGTCCCGTGATAGAAAGTAGGACATCCATCTCCAGCAAGTAAACATATACTGCTCAGCTTAGGACCTCAACCTCAATGCACTTAAGTGGCGAGCAATGAATGCAGATGGCAGGGGCTGGGGGTGGGGTGGGGGGGGTGTTCTCCTGCAGGGGTCAAAGGTTAGCCTGTGTGGTTAAAGCCCTTCCTGTCAGCAGCACTTTGCATCAGTCCAGCCCATGTCAGGGATCTGCAGGATGATGACACAGGATGAGAGCAGCTGAGCAGGGATAAACCAACCAAAACAGAGGACTGAAGTTTATCAGTTGCATGAGGAGAACGTCCAATTAGGAGGCCATTTGACTCCAGTTTAACCTAATGGGCCTCTTCGGCGTACACAGTTATCAGTTTGACATTTTTTGACTTCAGTCCTTTAACAGTCTCTTTTTTTTATCTTTTTCCACTCTTGTTCTGTCATCCTTGGGTCTCACAGCAGCTGACTTCAGCGGTCCAGGTGCTGCATGAGGATGTCAGTCTGTAATGAACAGCTGCTGTTTCATTGCTTTGATCATAAAGCAGGCCACAGAGATGCCCTACAGTTACTGGGCGCCACAGCTGCATATCAGTAGCGAACTGGGCTTCATGAGCCACTGACCTCTTGACCTATTTTCCTTTGTACTGTCCAACCTTTCCCTTCATTCACCGCTCTGACACAGCTGTATCAGCGCTTGTGTTTTGTGGCACATACCAAAATGTTTTCTTCCACGTTTCTCTCATGGCCACATATTGTTGTCCTTTTTTGGCGCTCAGTTAACATCACTGTCATCGCCGTAAATCGCATGAAATCCTACAGATGGGAACAAAAATGAAAAACTCACCAAGTGCTCCTAATCTGAGCTACATCTAAGGACAGAAAATTTTCATTTTCCACCCTCATATTTCACCACCTCTTGAGCCCCCTTGTGGCATCCAGATGCAACTGTGGCTCAGTTTCTATCTTTCAGGGTTGGGAATGAGGATTATCTATTTAGGGAAATCTCTGCCGTGAGCAGCAAAGTAGCAGATGGTTATCCTTTTGCAGAATTCATCCTAGAATAAGAAGATGTTTGCTTATTTTGCCATTAACAATGATGATGATGATGCACATTTACATTAATTCCACATGTAAAATATTTAATCCTGTCTGACTTGGTCCTTAAACACCGTAGGAAAAAAAGCAACATTTTGTTGACCTTTTATGTCATATCTCAGTTCATTATGACACGTATTGCCCTCATTCTCATATTTATTCTTTATGCTTTTTCTGAACTCTGACTCTGTAGATTATCTGCATCTTTATCAGCATTTTGTTTGTTGGAAAACAGTGTTGGTGGATATTCACTCTGCTCTTATCTCAGTATATATATATATATATATATATATATATATATATATATATATATATATATATATATATATTAAGTTGAGCTCTCTGAAGGTTAGAAAAGTGTCAAATTATTTTTCCTGTGTGGTCTGTTGTCCTCCAAAAGGAGAACACCCTCCTTTAAGGCCGTGTCTAGACAAACTTATCTCTGAGTTTTAAGGCCAGAGAAATGCTGGGATTAGGATATGATCCCTTCAGGCATACGGGATTATTCAGTTTACTGTATATACTGCAAGAGGTGTGGCTTTATGCCCCTGTTGTACCCCGACGATCACAACAGCTCAGCAGATCTGTCTTTGGCCGTGTGGTCCTTGAGATGACTTTTCTTGTTACTTCACGATGCATAAAATTCAAATGATGTCTATATTATAGGTTATAGATTATGAACACCTGGAACTGCTTTGTGCGGTTTAGAAATTTGCATTTTTTTTTGGAGGGGATAGGGGAGGTAATTATTATGAATTGGGTTTTTTATGGTAAAACTTTATTTAACCGAGTAAAATTCATGGGTTTTAAAGTGAGTCCTAGCCAAGAAGGCAGCAAGAGTTATTTGCATTAAAAACTTTCATCCTCATAATAAAAGTGCTCTATCTTTTCAACAACAATGCTTCTGTTAAGGCAGAGGATTAACTCCAAAGACTCAGATCTCAATTCTGCTGTTTGGTTTGACAGAAAAAAAAGAAGTAGCCATTCTAAAACACACAAAAATAATAAATCTAAGGATGTAACCATGTCACGTTAGGTTGCAGGACTTTTCCAATATTATTACAAACAAGGAACAATCATTTATTTCCTGTTGTATAACTAGGGGACATGTCACTAGTCTTATATAATGCTATTAATATATGAGTTATTTCTGGATGTTACTGATTCATCGGTAACCAGCAGACAAATCTGATGTAAACCTTCTGAATGACATCACACTCACTGGTTCCCGAATATGACTGGAAAACATATCTCATCCTCAAAGCTTATTGCCATTGTCTCCCCTCATGCCTCAGGAAGTGATACCAGAGAGAGGAAAAAGATCTGTGAAAGGTAAAGAGGCTGCAGACCCATTCAGCTAGCAGGAAGGAAACTCAGTGCCCGGCTACTGGAACCACGAGCCTATGTTTACTTCACTCAACCTCAGAAGAGATTTAAGGGAAAGAAAAAAGGCTGTCTTTAAAGAATGTGTGCCAAGCATTTATAGTAACAGTGGAACACCCTGGAAGTGATTCAGTTGTTCTTGTCTTCTCTGTTTGTCTGGAACTTTGAGGAATAAATTGATTGAGACACACTGGCGACCTCAGGTCAGAACTCATTTGTTCTGACTCACACCTATACATCGATTAGTCTCCGTGTTAGACTGGGCATTTCCTTCTCTTTGTTCCTTTCTCTCAAACACTACCACATGGCTGCTCTTATCAGCTCTCTCCATGTTAAGGCCTGCTTCTGTATCAAAAAGAAAACTGCAAGAAGTGGAAGCCTAGCCGTTCATGTTTGGAGATGAGATAATGTATCAGCTTGTACAGGAAGATGGGACTTAAACTCCCTCAAAGGCAAAAAAAAAAAAACCTCCCATAAAATTCTATCTTTGAGCAGATGTTGATACAAAGGGTTCTTTCTGTGGTGGAAACCGAATAATGCACTGTATGATATGGCATATCAGCCCAGTGAAAATCCCAGGCTGGTGTTAGTCCTTGATTTGCATGTGTGTGTCTGCACTTTGCCTCAGTGAGTCACTGTCTCCAGTATCCTACACCCAGCTAAATGTCCTCTCCAGCAGCCCAAACTGTGACGCTAACCTGTCTCTGTCTTGGCAGAGTGGGTGCCCGCTGGCTAGTAGGAATGAGCAAGGCAGCTGTGAGAGAGAGTGGGGGTGACAGGTGAGGCAGTGAGAGACGACAGGTCTGCAGGACAGTAGAGAAAGTGTGGCCGAGTGACGACAGATGAGGAAAAGAGTATAAATGTAATGCTATAATATGATGGAGGTTCATTCCCGACCATAGTGAGAACAAGTGTGAAGCAGACTATCTCCTGATGTGAGGAAGGGCAGGTGTGTTTTGGTTCTCCTGATGTTATCTGAAGTTCATCTGTGAAAATGGCTTCTTTTTTTTTGACAAGTAACAATGCGGAAAGACAGGAAACAAGCAGAGAGAAACGAGTAGGTGGCAACATTTTGGGAACTGAATGATGGCCATTGCACAAGCTTAGTCTATATATGCCTGTCCATATTAATAAAAGTGAAATTAACATGTATTTTTTTAAATCTTTTGTGTTAAAGCACTAACACTTTCTCTATTAAGCCTCCTTTAAACCCTGTTACTGCTCACAGATAAGGCCGCAGTCGGGTTCATGTGGCTCTGATGAACGGCACAGCTGACAATCTCTTTAATCACTGAGGAAATAAATGGAGAGGGTACAAAGCATACAATCAAAATCCCAAAGCACAAATGAAAAGCCTGCATCCTTCTGGGTTAGCTATCTGCTGCAGACGCGCAGAGGTGGATCATGAGATGAAGCTCTTGGAAATCAGTGAACACACGGCATCAAGCGAATACAATAGTCGCAGCAAAGGCTGCAGTTCAGACTCAGTATTTAACTACTTTCGGTGAGGTTTTAGTATGCGGTATAGTTAAAATCCCTTTCTGGCCGTCTGTGCTGCCTGGTCAGCTGTTTCCTCCTCTCGTGCCAGTTGTCCAGCCAGACAAAGAGGACTCCTCAGTCACACAGAGAAGGGGAGGGGGATTTATGGCTCTGGCTGGAATTCATGCAAGCTGGGGTCGCTGCTTTCCCCCTCAAACTTCCCGCACCCCCCCCACCCCCCTTCAAAGGAGTTCCTCAGGAGCTTGAGACGCACAGCAGAACTGCTCACATATCTACATCTTACTCACACAAACCTGCTTACAGCTATCACCGGACACACTCCAAATTAACAAACCGAGAGCGTGTTAATCAGCCTTTTATTACATTTGAGACAAGGATTGATAGAAGGTTACTCTTTATATTAGATTAGAAAGAGAGCGGGAGATACTGCAGCTTGGCAGAATTTCCACATTGTGTCCTTTTGGCTCTTAGCAGTAGGAAAACCTTCCAAGCACCGTCATTAAATGCAACAGTATCAAGCAGAGGGATATAGTGGCCTGCCTAAGAGACTCTGTAGAGGCTTAAAGAGAAGGATGTTGAGAAGATCTGGCAGCTACACTCCTCAGACAGAAAGTACACGTGTGCAGAGGGCGTTACGGACATTTACTGAGAGGATGGACTTGAGGCAAGTGGAGTGAAACAGAGGAGATATGAAAGAATTAGGGGGTAGGAGCCTTGGGGGAGGGCTTAAGTTGGAATAAATGGAGTGATAACAATTAATAGTAGCATACTAGCGCACACGCTCCGTGAGGTGGCCTAGAATGGTATGAGAGATGGCCACCCATAATTCCTCCCATCCGTGCTGCCGCCCTCAGCCTCAGCCAGGCAGGACCACTTGCAGAGCCAGGCCGGCGGAGGGAGGTGGGAGTCGATGGTTTGGGTGCGGTCGAGCGAGCAAATAGGATGATGGTTGTTTATGGGTTTGTCCTACAAGGCGCCAGGCTGTGTGTTCGATTATGTAATGGCTGAGGGGAATCTCTGGATGCTCCCTGCTCATCCCCAGCTGCCCCTCGAGGGAAAGAGATTTGGGGGGTGTCGCCTCACATCACAGTCAGAACGGGGCTTACTCAGTCAATCATGGGGGGGGCATACCCAGCGCCTGAGGATGTGTGTCAGTGAGTAAGGCTGACCCAGTGGTGCGGCATGAGGAAGAGAGAGAGTCCTCAGACAGACAGCGTTAGCCGTGAAGCGCAGAGGGACAAAAATGTTTTCTTCTGGCTGGATACGGATACAATTACTACTTTTTCCTGCCCTTCAACAACAGCATTTTAAAACGCTTAGCCACCTGCTCAGATGTGACACACAAGACCTCAAGTACACAAATCTTTCTCCCCCCTCAGTCATCCCTCAGTCTCTGCACCTCTTACTCTTAGCCTGCGAGCGGCCATCAATAATAGAAAGCCAGTTTTGCTCGCCTGACAGGCAAATTAATGTGTTGCGTGAGCGTGGATCTGCATGCAATCTAGGATAAGATGTGGACAAACCCCGACTCGGGAGGGGTGCTCTAACATAAGATCACTCTCCCCACAGGAAAGTGTCACGGCAGAGACTGATTTACCCCTCTGATTGCTTGAATGAAAAACATGCTGACTGCAGAAAGAGGCTGCAGAGTTAGATCCTGATCCTGATTCCTAAGTAAGAGAGAAGATATAAACTGCCCAGCTGCACCCCCACCCCACCCCCCCCAAGAAAGCAAGCTTTGTGAAGCAGACCGTCTGCACCATTACCCTTCTTATTCTCAGAGACCATCTGCCCTCCTCTCCCACCTTAAGACGGAGATACCCCAGCTAAGTCTCTCGCTCCGTCACGGTGGATTTACAGGCAATCTGATATTCACAGAAGCTACTGCGGCCGCTCTAGATATGTAACCTGGGGGTGGATTTAGCGCACATATGGTAATTGTCTGTGTCAAATGAGAGACGAGTGAAGGTCATGACTAGGGCTTTCGAAGAGTGTCCCGCGTAAGCTTTTGGCAGGCGTTGTGTGTCTCCGGGCAGGCCTGAAGCAGAGGTTGGAGTCCACGGATGGAGACCGAGCAGACAGCAGAGACGTGCAGAGATGAAAGCTGAGTTGGCAGCTGCGGCTCTTGGCGTGAGAAGAGTCCCGTAAGCGGCTCTTTCCTGCTATGATTCCAGTTGGTTTCCTCACAGGCAGGGATGCTTTTGAAGTGGCTTTCTAATACTCACACCCCTTCGGAGTAAGAGTAGCCACATGGGGAACCCCCCCCCCTTAGCTTTAAGCCATCACCCCAGTCTAAACAGTTCTATCTTTCATTTTTATTGATTTTCATTGATATCTTGTGCTGAAGTTTATGTTTGCACTCATGTCACATGATGCCATGGAGCATATACAGTATAATTTCACTGTGACCCCACGGCAGCGGGCTACGCTTCCTGTTCTGTTGATGAGTAAACTTCCTCTGACTGCATGTCTATTGATTCACATGAACCGCATCCAAAAATACAAATCTGTCAACACTTTTCCGAGAATACACAGACTGCTTTGGGTGTGGAAGGAATTTGAGCATCTGTCAATGAATTATCCTTTCAGTCTTTGTTTAGCCTCTTTTCTGTTGTATCCACGTGTTTATTGTGAATCACGCGGTTCATGAATAGGCTTTGAGATTATTGCTACATCTGATATTTGCACTGCATCTCTTTTACCAACCCTGGGGTTACTTTTACAGTAAATACTAATTGGGAGGTTGTTTTTCTGTGTGATCTTTGAGAGGATTAGGCAACTAACTTTTTTTTTAAAAGCAAAATGCCAGAAATTGACTCAGTGAATGTGGAATAAAGTGAATATTTTGGAGATCTAGACTGCTACTCAGACAAAAAAATAGATATATATTTAACACATCACCTTGGGTTACAGCCTAAAATTTTTAAATTTGGATTCAACACTCCATAAGACCTGTTGCCACTGATTTTTAGTCCAGTTTGTGTGTAACTGGCATACCTCAGCCTTTTCTCCCCGCTTCCCTTCCTTAATAACCGCTTCTTGACAGCCGCCCTTCCACTGAGACCATTTCTGATGAGGCTTCATGAACAGCAGATGGAGCAACTGAATGAATCTCTCAGGTCCTGTGTCAGGTCTTTGCTGATTTTTCATCTTTAAGGACATGACTTTCAGATACTTTTCATCAGCTGTAGATAGTTTTTTTTGTCCAGTTTCCTCAAAGATTTTAAGGCCACACTGCGCACCATGCCAACATCGCGTTGTTGGTGCAAAAATAGTATTTTATGCCTCTCAGATGGTATCTTCTGCATTTTCCATAGAGTCAGTTAAAGGAAAGGGAACAAATGATGTTTTATTGTTTGTTTGTTTTTAACAACAGGCTGTTAATACCAAATTGCCTAAAGATACAATTTAAAGTTGGCTCTCTGCCCGTTTTACAGACAAGGAAAAAAATTGTTGCTACCTTTCCATTAAAGAAAAAAACCCCACAATGGTCACTGAAATGACTTGAAACTAACAAAAGGAATAATAAATTTAAAAAAATTACTAGAAATTAACTAATGAGAAATCAAACATTGCTTTTGCGTCATAGTTTAACAGAATTATTTTAAAAAATAAACTAATGAAGCTGACCTGGACAAAAATGATGGCACCCTTAACTTAATATTTAGTTGCACAACCTTTTGAGGCAATGATTGCAATCAACGTGATTTCTGTAACTCTCAGTGAGTCTTCTGCACCTGTCCCCAGGTGCTCTGGCCTCATGCTCCTGCTCCAGCTGTCTCAGGGTTTGAAGGGTGCCTCCTCCAGACTGCAGGTTTCAGCTCCTTCCACAGATGTTCAGATGGGATTTAGATCAGCGCTCATAGCAGGCCACTTCAGGACTGGATCCAGTGTTTCGTTCCTGGCTGTTTCTAGCTCTTTTGGGTGGTTATCCTGTTGGAGGGCCCATGACCTGCGACTGAGACAGAGCTTTTTGACACTGGGCAGCACATTTTGCTCCAGAACGCCTCGATAGACTTGAGATTTCTTTGTCTTTCTCATCTGCTGAGACAGCTCTCGCCTTAGCTTTCTGTGGTCCACGTTCGGTGTGGTAAACAGCTTGATACCAAACAGCACAGTGACGACTTTTCAACTTTTCAACCTTTAAATAGGTGATGCTAATTACAGGCCACACCTTAGTTTATCACTTCCCTATGATCACCTTATTCTCAATCTTTTCTAGGGCTACCACCGTTTTTGTTCACCAGTTTCATTGTTTGTTTGTTTTTTAATAATTCTGTTGAACCTATTTTCGAAAGCAATGTCTGATTTTATTAGTTAATTTTCAGTTACTTTATGTATTTATTTATTTATTATTACTTTTGTCACTTTCAAGAGATTTCAGTGCCCATTGTGTACAACGCTGGTTGGCTCTAGTTTGTCAGATAACATGCAGGTAAGAAGAAGCAGTTTCACTTTTAATTTCACAGAAAAAAAAAACTTGTGACACAGTGACTTTTATTTGTGCTGCTTTTGTCCGCATGTAAGGGTTAACAAACGTGATTGGATCTTCACAGTGTGCTCGACTTATATTTCTCAAATACTTCGGCTAAAACTGCTTTGGGTGTGCTCTCGGGCTGGGCCCGTCCTCTCATGCAGCGCACAGCCAGAGGGAGCCCGCAAGCTTCGCGTTTGCAGGGCGGAGCGCGCAGATTTATCCAACGTACCCTCATCCGACTCCCCCTCCCCCCTCCCCATGTCAAGTTTAGTGCTCTAAAGTAGGTTGCTTCCGGTGAAAATATCAACCATAAAAGTTTGACGACACATTTAAATGAACTGAATACATTCTCTCAAACATGTGTTTGTGTGTGTTTGACTATGTTCTATAAATGAAAAGTCCCAATTTGATCCTTTTTTTTTTTAGGTGAATGGCTCCATGACGTATTATTTTTCAAGCTTATAAAAATAGACTGCTAAATCTTACAAGAAATGACTACTCCACTGATGTTTATCTGTAGCTTCCAGGCATATTTCAACTCTCATTTGGAAGTTTTTGCATTTCGGAATTCAGACGCATTCCTCTCTTCAGCTTTACTTTGAAGGCTGACTCTCCCGACTTCCTGTGTCCCCCCCCTTTGTATTTTGACGCCGCTGCAGTCAGTTTCCAGGCAGGCCGAGCTCGCAGGGATTTAGATATGTACGACTGATGCGGTCTGGCGGAAGAAGAAGGAGAAGAAGAAGAAGAGGAGGAGGAGGCGGGGGGCAGCGCACCGGACTGCCCCAAACAACGGGAACAGAGTTGGAGGGATTTTTTTTTTTAATTCTAGGAGGAAGGAAGCTGGAAAAGTGTTGAATATATAAGTTTGTGTTTGGAGCATTGTTACCCTCAGAGTTCCCCGTCTGCCTGTGCAGCAACAAATCTGCCTCTCCTGGTTGCAGCCAAACAGTTTCTGCTGTCCAATGAATGGAGTTGCTTTTTGCCTTGTTGGAATACCTCCCTACTCTGAGAACCACGTAAGTGCACAGAGCTGACAGTGTGATCTTGCAGCTTACTTAACATTAGAGGTATTGATACCTGGACATATTGGGCTTGATTAGTGCGAAGCGGTGCGCGTTGGGGCCGGTCAGAGAGCGTGATTTCCTAAGAGGATTAACTGTAGTTTACATAGCCACTGTGTACACACACTCGGCGACATACTGTACAGAAACCAAGTGTTTGATGGAAGTTTTTCTGCTAGCTTTTGTTTTACTGTTGTGGATGGCAAATGGTGCGCAGCCGAATGAATTTAATCAGCCGCTTTACAAAAGAGATCAGTCCCATTTTACGCCCGGGTGGGTTCAAGTCTTTTGTCCGCGTCTCGCTGCATCAGGACGCGGACGGGACGTCCCAAAACGGGGATGGTGCGTCACTTCTCCACTAGTGTCGAGTTTTTCCTCATAAATCAAACATAATAATCAGGGCGTCCCGGCTGCATGTGGAGTTCAGTTGATGCTGCACCTTTAGGAGATGCTTCTTTCAATGAAAGCTGATAGCCTGCTGCTTTTAATCGGTTACAAACAAGCTGTAAAGTGGTGGGAGATGACTGCTGACACATAAAGCGGTGTTGTAACAGTAAAAGAGAATATGGGAAAGGTACGACCTGAGCTCACTAAACATCCCAAGATTTCTCAGACACCATCACTGGCACAGAGCAGCAGTTTTTTTTTTTTTTTTAAGGCTACGGGGATATAAATTCAATGGTAAGGTTTTGCTTAGTCAGCGAAAAGTGAGTGAACATCATGGTTTTGCTTCGCTTGAAAGCCTTGTTGGAGAAAATGCGGTACTTTGTCTCTTGGTGTGGTCCGGAGGTCTGTGCATTGAAGCACTCATGTGTCATATTGGAGTCATGAGGTGAGATGTGTCGGTCTGGGCGGTGGTCTGCTTGCTGAAGGAGGCGCATGGCTTACTGGCCGGGTCCTCTGTGTGTGTGTGTGTGTGTGTGTGTGCGTGCGTGTGTGTATCTGCTCAGATTTAACCTCTGAGGGTCCTTATCTTTTCGAGGAGATGCAGAAATAGCAGAGGTTTCCTTTTGTTCTCTGGTAAATGGCATTCATCTGTGTGCATGCTTGACAGGGTCACGAGGTTATGTTTGCCAGTATCTCTGCTGCGTGTTGCAATATTATATCAGCCTCCGCTGTCACTCTGCAGCGTGCTCAGTCTTGCTGTAATTAGGAATTTGTTATGTTTTCATATCTCGGCACTCCTTGTCTTTCTCTCTGTTGTTTCAGAGTTTCAGACTAACACTTGTGTGGTCGCAGTTTATTGAACCTCTGTTGTTTTGTAATTGTAATAGAGCTGCGAATGCCCCTTTGAACCCACTTGACTCACTTTTATCTGTTTTGCCTGTTGTGTAGCATCATAGTAAAACATGAAACACTTTAACGCCATGTGTGTACACACATAAAACTGTAATTGAAATGAACAGGAACTCATAAAATTCAAAGTGTTTGATATCCCCCCAGAAAGACTCCCTTAACTGTCCTTGTTGCAGACGGAGCTGATTTCAGCTTTTCTCATTTCAGTCCCAGACCTGTTTTATACCTGAGCTTTCACCCTGTGTGCTTCAGCCAACACCCAGCTCTTCTTTAGCTGTGTCTTTTTATTTGACAATGCAGGAAATTAGCCGCAAACATCCATCGACACAGATGGAAATGATCCAAATCGTTCTCTTGCCTGAACAGTGGCGAGCGTGCCATTGAGCGTTAGTCCTAAGTGAGATGTAGAATGGCGCTAGAATCTAATAAGATGTCTAATTTGTCAAAATGAGGCACAAAGTGAATCAGGGTTTGTGTGTTCCTCCAGCATTCGAGAACAGGGAAGAGGAAGGGTGGAAAGTGTCTGTGTGATGAGAGCAGTTATGATGATGTCCAGCGGGACCAGTTTAATGTTGTTAGCAGTCCTGCTGTAATGTAGCAGTGCAGGGTTTGTGGGTGAGATCGATGAAGGCAGCGGACAGCGGGGAGGGGAAGAGGGCAGAACGAGCAGCGCTCCTGATGTCTAATGCTGCATTGTGCCACGTGATACGGGAATATATCGATGATGGGAAACATGAGATCGCTTTTGTGAAAATCTTACCTTGAGCCGGTCGATAGCCCCCATTTGTCCCGGCGGCACACCTGTTTTTGTTCACTGATACACTGCAGACTAAAGCAGCAGCATCCCATAGCCTTTAATGTGTGCAGATCCACCTTCTCATACCTTCTTTCTGCTGATACGAGGACTGCTTTCACTCTGAAGTCCAGTCTCAGAGGCCGCTTATTGCTTCAGACAAAAACCCCCAACTTCAGGCAAAGGCTTTGGCTGATCCACCAACTGAGAGCTAATCACAGGACAGCCACCTCAGAGAGGCTGCAGACCACAGACCAGTCTGCAGGTCCAGGATCAGCTCCTGGTCAAGGCAACCTTAACCGAAAGCAGCTGTAAGACGCTGCAGACGAAAGCATTTCAGTGATTATTAGCAGATGGCCTCACCACATAGTAGGCACATCACACAGCAGATGCTGCAATGCTGAACATTTGTAGTGATTTTTTAGAAACGTGCGTCTTTCATTTCCATGCATGTTCTTGGAGTTTGTCTCAGATACATTCGATACACTGATGTTTTCTAATGTTGGGCTCACAGCCTGAAATGTTATAAGATCCATCTGAGTAGTTGTAAGTGCAAAATATTTGATATTCCCAATTTTTCAGGTGGTTACATTGCTTTGTTCTGGGCATGATAAACAAAAATATTTAGGGACAGCTGCAATATACTATAAAAGACATGAGCTGTGCATATTTCTTTATTTAACACCATATATTCCAATTAAATGGTGGTTTACTATAAATGTGCCCCTTTGTGCTGAGAGTGGAGTGAAAAGATAAGCCATTCATACTGCAGCTGCACAAATCTGAGGTCAGGAAGCTGCGCAAAAGCCAAGAAAAACTTATTAAGCTCTCATCAAAGCTGTCCCATGACTGTTCCCCACCTTTTTTTGTTATTCCAGCCATGGATGTAATTCCTTCGCTCGTGCTGTATGGTGCATTATGGGACAGGATTGAATAAAATCAAGCTGTACCCAAAACATGGGCGGAGCTACGCGGAGCACGATGGTAACGTGTGTGTCACAAAGTGGCCTGCATCGGTCCTTTAGCATCTCACGCCTCCGTCCATCCCACCTCAACGCTGCCGCCTCCGCTGCATTCCTCTAATTCAGAGACAGCAGCTGCGCCAGCGCTCTCGCACCTCGCATGTGCAATCATTAATCCTGCGAGTTTGTGTGTGTGTTGACACACATTAATGACACTCTCACACAGTCAGGCACACAGGTGTGTGCAAAATTAGCCACTCCTGCGTGTTTACATCACACTTAAAGGGTCAGAGTTCCACAGAAAACTCATAATTTGTGCACAGGTGCACGAAACATACACACATACACACAGATGCTTTCTGGCGTGGAGACCGGTCTGAAAACCAGCTCTCTGAGAGTTTTTAATTTGGCCTTCTCCCTCATGTTTGCATGGGGAAGTCCTTGATGTTGTACAAACACGGGCCAGCCGGACTAAAGGTAGGCGAAGGACATCAGTCATCATTGACTTTGTTTGCTGTGGTACGAGGGGAGCAGCTGTTGCAGCTCTGCAAAGCAGGCATGTTTCTGCTGCTAATGGCTCTTTATTGATCTTCTTGGAGGCAGGCAGTCAGTGTTTCTCTCTGCCATGAGTAAGCATCAGTAATTGGGTTAGTTTTGTTTTCAGTCGTTTTACATTTGTGTCCGTTTATTGCCGTTGTCATTATTCTGATTGCCAAATGGAATTTCTTATTAAAAAAAATTAAAATAAAGTTTGCTGATTTTGAAACTCGTGTATGTGAATGCTGCCTAAAGTCTCAGTTTCAGCTTAATTCATCCTTACATAATTAATCCTTTACGTTTGTTAAACGTTGGTTTCCACCCCTAGCTTTCAGCTTGTTCTTTCTCCTTGCTGAAGCCATATGTTTTTAATCATGCATCACTCTAATAAGTGGAAATATTCTAGATCTCCTGAGTGTGAGTTTCTTAAAATTTAGCCCGGGATATTTGGTGTATTTAGAAGCTTTGACATCTTCACTGGAGTCTTTTCTAAGTTTCTGCTGGCTTGAACAAAATATTATCAATATCAGTTTGTAATGAGTGCCAAATCATCACTAAAAAGGTTAGACAGCGTTATTTTCTGCCTATGCAGGTCTGCAAGGTGACGGTTCTCTAGGGTGTACATGAGGCTCTGTGAACACGTGCAACACACTCTCTTTCTAGGGCGTCAGATACTGTCCTTCTGTCTGGTTCTGCTGGACTTGCTTGGACAGTGAGAGATAAGAACCCACTGAACCCAGTGCTTCATGGACACCTTATCCCCTCCAGTTTGCTGTGACATTTCTAGGCTGCCAGGGCACCAACTGTGCGTGCTTTTTCTTCAAAAAGACTCCGTGTGGTCTAGAAATTAATCTAATAAGAACAACTACGTCTTAGTAAGAACAACTGCATAGTAGTACATTTCTGCAACCCAGTTTAGATATATGGTGATATATGTGCTAGAGCACAAAACTATGACTGAACAGAGAAGGGGGATTTTTATCAGAGAAATATAAGTGGAAATCAAATTTGTTTATAAGCCATCACAATCAGATCACATCTCATACTTCGCCATATTCGCCTTTTGCAGGAAGCACTCGGTCTCTGCTGTTCCCCAACTGGGAGATTTTCCTGTGGCGTCTGACTGGCAGGCGCTGGGAGGTTTGGTGTGAAACAAAGCCTCTCTCTCAGAAACAGATGAGAGCTAATTAGATTCAGCATGTTGATGGTCTGGCATGCGTCAGTACCTCTTTGTGTTTGTGCCTACAGAGACGCTGTGCTGATGCGTGCCTCGGAGTGTTGTTTCTGTGTAGGAAAATATGAGGCTGTTGTACAGCACATTACATTACATGAGGGGCTTATTGTTGACATATTGAAGAATGAAGAGCAGGTCAGGTCTTGTTTGGAAATGCAGACTTGACTCTGTATCTGCTTGCGGGATCGGTCTGAAGGCAGCTCAGGGTGAGGTTTGACTCAGGGTCAAGGTTCAGAGGTTAGGGGCCCCGCTCGTCACACACTTGGCCCCCAGTAAAGAGGCTAAAGAGGCAGGAGGGAACGCCTGTCACTGTGTGCAGCAGGGGGCACAGGGGTTAACCAAGGGCTGCTGTGTGACTGATTTACAATCACATCATCTGATCCTGCGTGTTGTTTGGTCTCGATATCGACGGTGCACATTTCTACTTTGCATTTCTATTTTCTGTTTTTGCAACCAGAGAGCTGTGGTAAGCTATATGGAGCTATACATCTTGCCCTCGTCAGCTGTGCAGAATTTTTTATTTTTTTTTGCAAACAGCAGGGATTGCACTGGAATGTCAGAGAGACTATGGTGGGGGAGGGGTAACGAGAAAGGGAAGATAACAAAAACGGGGAGAATCCTGATGAGTCATGTGAGGGAATGCACTGGAAAGTAAAGAAAAGTGAAAGAAAAAGAAGTTGTCCCTTCGTAGCCTGCATATAACTGCTTGACTTCTCACTGCCGTCATATAATACGCACCATTTGCACTGACGGCATAAATGGATGCATAACGAGCTCATTAAAATCCTTTTAGTTTCAGCCAACCAGGCTGATTAGAAAACATCAGAAACTGTGTTTATTTTGGTTTCAGTGTGTCTCCATGATTTAAATCTCCAAATTCAAATGCAGCTACACCGGCCCAGCAGCACTAACTAAACTTTTTGTGTTTTTCTGTGGGATCTGAAATGTTAACATGTTCAGGGAAGAAAAGAAAAAGAACTCTTTCTGCGTATCAGTGCGATGATGTTTACTCGCTGTACATAACTCCTCAGGAAGGCTCTTCTGGAGTTGTTTATACTGTAAATGGGAGCTGGCCAGCTGCCGTCCATCAGAGCTCCAGTTGAGAGTTGATGGACTGTGAATTGCAGGTCACACACACACACACACACACAGTAGATTACTGTTGTTTCATTAGAGTTCGTGAGCTGACTCACTAACCTCTATCTGTTTCCCAAACATCCCCGGCCGCAGTGCTGCAGCGTGGATGCGTGTGCAGCAGCAGCAGCAGCAACAACAACAACAACAACAGTGCTGTGTTTCTTACTATTTGTAAGTGGTCTCAGGTGGAAATGGGGAGGCTGTTTTGACAGTCTGGCAAAATCATGGGACACAGATTATCAGGAGGCTAATGAGCTAAGGATGTGCGGTTTTCCTGATGCCTGCTGGTTGAACACAACATCGTCTCTGTTTACATATTCCCTTAGATTCCCTCAAAGGATAATACCAGTCATACGATTTATTTGGTTTAGCGGTTTTGTCTGTAACATTGTTCTGAGATGTTGTCTCTCATTCGTTATTGTGCAGTTGGATGCCAGTATTCACGTCTCGACAGTTAACAAAAAGCTACAACCAGAAGAGAAAGAGCTTAAAAAAAAAAAAATCCTGGCAGTAAAAATCAAACCTTTAGCTTGTGATATTTGGAATGGATGTAAAATTGATTTTTGTTATTTAACCCGTGAAATTTCACCTGACTGTATCCCATACTTAAGAAATTCCTCCTGCAATTGAACCGGAGACCTTTTGCTTCAGCCAGGTGAAAGTGTAAACCACTAAAGTTTGCCAGGCAAAAATTTGGGTCCCTTTTTTTCCTTTTTGTCTTTTTAATCTAGATCCATAAAAGAATTTGAGTCGCTATAGTAAAAAAAATTGCTTTAATTTGAAAGTGTTTTGCTTAATTTCATCTTATATATGTATCAGTATACCAAAGTTTATACTTAGAAATCTTATTTAAGAATAAATATCTCAAAAAAATTGCCTCACTAATACACGTACTTGATGCTACTTAGATTCTGGTCCCTTGTAAATGTCTCAAACTTTGATTGGCTGGTTTCCAAAAGTCAACTCTGACGATTGGGTATTTTTTCTGTAGATAGAGCCTGATGAAAGCTTGGTAGGCTGTCATTGTGGGTCAACTGCAGGTGGACCTGTCACCATCTTATGGTAGGCTCAACAGTGCAAATGACTAAAAATCACTAAAAGTCATAAGCTCTGTGGACTTTAGCAGAATGCTGTCAAAAACTATGACAAACATAACAAAATGGAATCACAACAGTGACTGTTTTTCAGTTTCACATGGAGGAGAATGTAAAGAGAAGTGACAAGTATGTGAGTCCACTGTTAAAACCTCAAAAAGAAAGGCGCCAAACTACAGGTAAACCTAAAAACAATTATTTTTGGGGTGGAAAAGGAAGTACACTACCACATTTAGCATGCTGGGATCTAGTCACGTCTGCAACCCCCTGATAAATATCGGTTTCTGGGGAAAAACGTGTTCTCCGTGACTGGTGGAAGGCAGGTTTGCAGACAAGTTGGCGTCTTCAGTGCAAACGACAGGTGACTCTGGCAATCTGCTTGCAACCAAAGCGATTGCAAGGAGGTTTTAATTGCATCTCACATGCAAAAGCACCAGCTCAGCACACATTGAGCGTCAGTATTCTCGCTCGTATCTCGTCCGGCTTTCTTCTCCTCTCTGCTTTCTGTTTGTCTTTTCCTCTCTGTGTATGTCACAGTTCTTGTTGATGGAGTAATTTATTTTTCTTTTTTATTCTCTGACTTTTTCTGAATTTCAAGCGTTCTTGCTTACTCATTTTCCTCATGAAGTGCTCCTTGCTTTGATCCCCTCTCCATTTCCTTCTTTGGGCATCTCCTTTCACGACGCTCTCCTGCCGCTACTGCTTTCAAGTTCTGTCTGAATGTGGCCTCTCTGAGCGGAATGTCATCCTTAAAGCAGCAGGTATTCACATGTAGGTTTGTGCCACAAAAGGTTTATTTTTGTATGATTCTTGTATATCCATTTCCCCCCTCTCCAAAGCCCTGAGTTTACAGAGTGAAAGCTAACAGTACAGTGTGTTTCTGTTAACTTTGCTCTTTGCTATAAGCAGTGGTAATGTGTCTTTTATCTGAATAACAGAGTGAAACCATATGTGAGTATATGACTCCTGTGTTAACAGTTAGAGGCCTCTGCAGTCCTCCCATTAGCTAGGCAAAACAAGGATACAAGTGTGAGCCATCTTGCCTTTAGCTGCCAACTTTGACCTTCTTTTTTGGGGGCAATAGAAGTCCCAAGGCTACAAAAGGACAGTTTATTTCTGCAGGGTGAACAGTCTCTAAGTTGCATTAAAAGGCCACTATACAGAGTGACAGAGGCTAGAGATGCAGAAGTAGCGTCATCGTCATCAACTTGGCATGTGGACCTCATCGTAGCATCGAACACTCAAAGGGCAGAGCCTTTGGGATCCACTAGAAAATGAAGACCAAGCAGAAGCCAGCATCGCTGTCTTCTGGAGATGTCCTTCAGTGCAGCTGGGTTTTACATCACAGTCAACAGGAAGGAGCAGATTAAGTGATAGCGCGGGCCAATCCTACTGTATTCAAAACATGCCGGTCAGTATCTGTAGAGCATCTTTGCGCCACTGGGGAATGACGAAGAGAGGAGGAGGGGTGCAAAGGCCCCGTTGGATCTAATCTCAGGATTGTCAGGTTTATCTCAGTGTGAGAACAGAAGCTGATGTTACTGCCAGAAAAATCATGCTCAGAAAGTTTTGCTTGGCCTCTGCATCATGTGTTTGGCACTGCTTCAGACTTGGCTAGATTGGGGAGAATTTTAATAAAAAACAAAAAAAAAAGAAAGAATTGATTTGTCTTCCCCCAAATTCTTTTAAATTGTAGCAACTGATTATTTGCTGTTACAGTCTTTTGCCCAGTGGCATCATGTGTACAGCACTTGAAGAGACTCACTGTGAGTGGAAAGTCATGTGGCTCAGAACACTGATTTCTATCTGAGATGGTCTACGTAAAAAAAATTTTGACAATTTTATTGAACTTCTAGATGCTGGGAATTTGGCCAGGTAGGTTATGAGCTGCACCAGTGTTCTCATGCGTCTGCAAAAGCAGTCTTTAAAAGTATTTTCACATCCCCAAATACCCAGACATAACCCACAGATTCCCAGGTGATCTGATTCCATCGGTGAGACCCAAACATAAGAAAACTTTTCATTAATCTAAACTGTTCTTGACTACTCTGAGAGCTCCCTAAATGGCTACTCTGCACCCCAGACTCAGCTTTGAGAGTTGCTGGACTGTACAATCCTGTGTGAACGGAGCGATGTAGACTTCCTCAGCGTGGAGTGAGCGGTGGTGCATGGCAGGAATGTAAAAACCAGATGACCTCAAATGGAAACTCCAGGGCTGATGGAGGCAGTCAAGCAGGCCATCTTGCTTGCTCTAATAAACACTCTGACTCCTTTCTGCAGTCCTCCTTTCTCTTTCTTTTTTAACTGCCTCACTCAATTGCCCAACCTGGCTTAGCATCGCCTCCGCCACGCCCCAGATGTTGGACCACCGCCTAGTTTTTGTACCCATAGGGCTGAAGCTCAAGTTCAGCTTCAGCCAAGGAGAACAGCAACGTCATCCCCGCGTCCCAAGGTTATAATTTTCATCTGGTAATTATACAGAAGCAGAGATGAGCTAAATATATACATCTGGGCCTTTAGAAGGGGGAGGGAAGCAACCAAGAAGAGGGGGGCCTCAAAAATATGGCCGGCCTTCTCCCCAATGCAGGCGAAGGGGGTGGAGAGAGTCAAAAGGCCCGCTGGAGCCCTGTGGTTTTCCATTGCTGAGGCCTGCTTCTGAAAACAACCAGGAAAGAAAGAGAAGAAAAGAGAAAAAGGAGGAAAAGAAGGGAGGGGTAGGGAGGGAGGGCATCTTATTGCAGTGGAGCTCAGACGTGACGCTCTGATTGCTCCCAGCGGTTGTGGTCAGTACAGAGGAGCCGGGTGGTGGGGTGGGGTGGGGGGGTACAGTGCAAGGAGATTAGGGTTAGCTCTTTGCCAGATGTCGTCATTGGCCCCCTCAGCATAAGGAGGTTCAATATAAAGTACATCTGGGTATTTACCTGATAAAACCCAGCCGCCGGCTCGTAGTGACTTTCAGAAGCAGCAGGATGTGGCCGTCGTTTTGGTCTCTTTTGTTTCATGCTTTTTGGTTGTGAGGGAACACCGCATGACTGAAAGCACTGTGAAAAGATAGCACATCTTTAGCGGGAACCAATTTGTTTTGATTTAAGCATTCTCGGTGACCGCTCAGCTCTCACACAGCTTTCACGCATCAAAAGGCGGAATATTTTTAGACTTCCAGATTGTGGCAGATAGACATGTCTGAAAGGGGGCGGGGGTAGCTTTGGCACCCGGCTCTTTAAAATGAGCCAACTGGTTTGCAGTCTGAGAATCCTAAAGTTGAGTTTGGACCTATATTAATGTCTGCCTTAAAGTTGTCTCTCTGCAGGATTTTTTTTTCTCATGGTCAAACGGGTGAGGTGGTATGTAGCCATGAGGATGTTAGAGCTGTTATTATCACCAATGTCCCTCACAGCCTTCACTAACAACATTAAGGACGCAAGAAGGCAAAACTATTAACACACCCGTGTTTCATGTTATTTAAAGCCCTTCGTTTGATTTAAGAAGCACAAAAAGCAACATTATCAGATACTGAAACTTGTTCCAAAAAAGGGGGCAGACAGGGGCGGCGAAAAGACTCAAAAGGTTGTGTCATGCTAAAATAAAACATCTGCCAAGAAAATCTCACAATAACATAAGTGGGTATAAAAAGATTGTCCCAGTGGAGCTGAGTCTGGGACATGTTAGAGGTGACGAAGTCACTCTGGAAGACTGAGGAGGCAAATATTTAAGCAATCAAAGAATGAGGCTTCAAACAACTACATTTGTGGATTAAATAAGCTGAGGGTAAATCAGTGTACACGAGGACTGAACGGTCTTCAGGATCTGAGGCAACAATGCATTAAAAACAGACATTGCATGGGTTACTTGCACACCTGTGAAGACACCAATAATGCTAAATGATACATACATATGCTTCGGAGCAACCCTAACCAACCCGTTACCCATTAACAGAATTTGGTGACATTTAAAAAAACGTACTCAGAAGGAAGCCCCAAACTCGTGAGCAGCTATTCGCGTTGAGGATTACGCCTCACTAAGCTGTCTTTGTACTGTGTACTGTCTTCACACTAAAACAGAGCAAAAACGTATGTGATATATCCTCCTAAACACAAACATGCATACACTCATGTTCCTTGGCGTGTTTAATAATTTGTCAACAGGCTGGGAATCCACTGTGTGTGTTAATGGGTTCTTTACTTCACCTCTGACTTGACTGAGCAAAAAAAAAAGGTGACAATTTTGTGGTTCAGCCTTCAGCCCCGCAGTCTGGACTGCCGTCATTTATGTGCTGCACTGAGGTCCTTATTTTAAACGAAACAGGAGAGGATGTATTTAGAGGGCATCTCTGAGGAAATATGTGCCTGTGCCGCTGTCTCAGGCCAGATGTTTAACTTTTCCTCTCCTGTCTCCTTTCCATCTGCTCTCTTCAGCTTCCTGACTCTTGTTTCTGCTTTAGATCACTCTCTGCCCTCATTTTTTATTCCCTGTAAGTCACCCCCCCACCCCACCCCACCCCACCCCCGGGTGTTCACTTTCCAACATCTGTCAACACCCCCACCCCTTCATGTTCTCCTTCCTTCTCTGTATCGGGCATTTTTGGCCACGTAGATGCTTTGTAGGCTGGCACGCTGACTCATGTATCCCAGCGTTCCCTTGTGGCAGAGGAAGCACAATAGGCACATCCACCATCCTGAGTCAGCCAGTCATTTATTTTTGTGCTATAAATCTCAAAAAAATGTTCTCTGAGCAATCACATATGTATTTGGTTGGTTACTAATATTTTTATCATCACTTTTATTATCACGACCGCCATGAATGAATCATTTTGCCCATAAATTATAAATAAATTGGCCATGAATTCATTCGTTCTCTCTTGCTTGCTTGTAAAAAGCAGCAGATTCTCACATTTGGCAAGCTGGAATCAGCATTTTTTTTTTTTTTTTTTTTGCTTGATGAATAAGTTAAATCATTTAATAATTTATTATCAATGTAGAAGTCCGTGAGCGTGCTAAACGATGGGCTGTGATTTAGGTCACTAATTAAGAATGTGTTGTTGCTATAAACTGAGCTGAAACGCTAGGTCAGCCAAATGATTTGCTGACTAACAATGCAGCAAAAGAGTGACAAGCTATAATAGTGAAAGCCATGTTCATGATTTCCTATTATAATATACCACAGCTTTATATTTCACACCGTTTTATTATTTTCCCACATCTATCAACTAAACAGATGTCCGACCTAGTAATCGTAACCTGATTAATTATGAATCATTAGCTGTGTCCTGTTATTAAAGCAGTGAGATGTCTGCACAGATTTGTGACTCATATCAATAATTACAGACTTGTTCTACATTGATAGCTTCGTGTAGCTAATAATAGCTTAAGTGAGCGTAAAGGTGAGTATAGAGTTAATATTTACTTATATAGTATTTTGGTTCTCAGTAAGCTCACGTGGGCTGACCTCATGTGGAGTACATGCATAATGCTTTAAAAGGAGGAACATGTGGTCACGTGGGCTGCTTTAGTCCTCTTGTTTGCAGATTTGAGTCGTGCATTGTTGTTGTTGTTGTTGTTGTTGTTGTTGTAGAAGTCCTCTGGTCAGTCAGGGAGGGTTAGACCACCCCGGTCACCTCAGCTGTGGGTCGATCAGACATCTGACCCTCGCACATTTCGTCTCACACTCCACCTGCTATCGTCTCTGTGCTTTGCGCCACAACAGGTGTGACCTCTCAGATCTCCATCCGCTGTCTCCCACCCCGACCCTGACCTTATCCATTAGTAACTCATTTACAACCACAAATCACAGATAATGGCTTACAGGTTGTGTTCTTGCACTTCCCCTCTCTGTACACACACCCGTGCCACTTATTGTTGTAAAACTGTACAGTTACATGTGTCCCATCACCCTTTGCACTCTCCTCCGTGTCCCAGTGCCCGCTAGGCTTTTAACCCACCCATCCGCTATTGGAGTCTGGGTTGTAGCTGCCCTCTAGTGTCCGCTGTCTGCTAACTACACCCTGAACGCTGTTAAAAGGCCTATAGGTTCCATGGCATGGGGATTTACTGGAGATTAAAGTTAAAATTAACCAGCTTAAAAAAAGCTACATCCCTTTTTTTTTTTTGCCACACAAGTGTTGCTTTTTTAGAATCCGCTTCAGCAGATTACACTTAATGTCAGTCTAGACAGAGAAATTGACTCCGTCTCCGTGCATCTGTGGATACCACCTAGAGCCAGTTATTGAACCTCAATATTTAAAGCGTGTTTGTAGACTTATGTTTCATTTACTCATTGTTTTAGAGATTTCCAGATTATAAACCAGTTCTGTTCCAACTATAGATTATATTTAGCTAAAAGACACATACACACTCTCATTTCACTGTTTTCTTAATGCATAGAAGGAAAAAAATTAATTTTTTTTTAAAATCCCAAGTTCTTGTGGGAATAAGAAAAAATAAACTTTGCTTTTTCAGAAGTGTGGCTTTGATTTGCTTCTATCCCGCTACTCATCTTTGGGACCACTTTTGGGAAGTTAGTAAGCACTGCTGTGCATCATGTGTATATTTGTGGTAAAATCTGAATCATTTTATAGTTTATAGTGTGATGACACCGATAATTCTCCTTTTTGGCTTTGCCTGCCACATGTTGAGTGTGTCACTGGAGTTTCTCTCACCGCAAGGCGACGGGATTTTCCTCAAGGGTTTCCAGACATCAGATTGTTGTGATAGTAAAGTCCTTTATCTTAGCACGGGCTTTGCTTTGTCAGTCCCGGTGGGCATCAAACGCCGTCTGTCCTTTCTTAACCCGTCTTGTGCCTTTTCTCAGTTCTCGCAGCCTGTGTTTAGAGAAGACACCCGACGGTTGTGTCTGCACTGTGGTTTCTTAGTGACACACCAACCAAGAGCTCAGTCAGCAGTCTGAATCTCATCACTGTTCTCTTTCCAGTGCTGTTCCTGCCTTTCTCCTCATCGCAGCTCTGTGTTTTAGCATGCGGACGCTGCGGAGAAGAGACAGACTTTTGTTTTGTCTTGCAAGGAAGCTGCTGTGGGGAAAAAAAAAAAAAAAGGCAGGGAGGCCACTGTGTGTTAATCGCTTGGCTTGTAGAGGGATTAAAACATACCACCAGCCTAATTTTTTGGCTACTCCAGCAGTCCATTTTCACTTCCCACAGATGTGTTTGTTGTCGAAGAACACCGAGACATCGCTCCTCTGAGAGTCGGGTTTGATTACTTGACTTCAGGAGTTTTTGTTCTGCCAGGTTATGATATAATAAGGGAAAAAAAAAAAAACTCAAGTGTGATCATCTTCAGGTTGCAGTCTGTTTATTGAGCAGTCAAATCATTACAAGTCAGATAAAGAAGGTATGCTGTTGCAATTTAAACTGAGCCCTTATGCAGGTGACGTCTGCCTGCTTGGGCATGTAGACTGTGTGGGTCACTGGTGGGAGGCGTGCTTTTGTCACAGCTCCTCAGGTGTAGCTGTGTGTCACATCAGATAAACTGTAACTCAATGCCTGTATTTTCATTTGTCTTTTGCCAGCCTCTGTTTTTTTCCCCTTTTTCTCACTTATCCTCCTGTTATTGTAGATGCTTTCATGGTTCATGAAAGGGTGAGAGCGTGATACAGAGAAACCTTTTGTTTCCAAATTAGGCACTGCTCCCTCCAAAACTAACTGTTACTGTGAAAAGTGTCATAAAATCCCACCTCAGTACTGCCACTTTGAACTGGACGCGCTTCTGTATTTGCAGTGATGATCCCACAGCTGCTTAACACACTGGTATCCATCTATTTTTTTTTTTCTCTCACATCCTCCTGGTGATGAATTGGACCTCCCCCTGGTGATCCAGCAGGGCGGTTCCGGTTGGTGGTGCATTGAACCCGGAGCTCTGCTCTGAACCACAGAGAGAAGACAGCCCCCCCCTCCCCGAAGCCACAGCCTTCTGACTTTAAGTGAGACCATAATTATATAGCATAGTGTATTTATACTCAGCAGTGACTCAATGGGACATGTGGCATGTGCTTGTGTATATGCATGTGCACGGGAGAAGCAGCCTTTGTGTTCACATGTAACTGGATTGCGTGCGTGTAAGTGAAAGTATACTGACTCAGTAAACTAACCGGGGATGAAGTGGAGCGTGGATCCATCTAAATCTAGCTCATTTTTGCAGGAAAGCTCATTTAAAGTGCCACCGTGTGACTCTTGGAAGTAGTTCAGTTTCATTTATACAGCGCCAAATCACAACAGACAGTTTCCTCAAGGTGCTTTATGTTAATTATTGCGATGATAGTATGAATTAAAAGCAAGCATGCATATTAGTGAATTGCATTATGGGAGATGTAGGATCAAGGATCCAGAATCTAAAACCACAGAGTGTATATCAAAGATGGATGTAGTGGAATGGGAGGACCAGTCCTGGCATCTTGAAGCGATCGCAGTTGGATGAGAGGGTAGCTATATTGATTAGCAAAGTGCATCACACAGATTACCTGTTAAAGAATGCTACACATAAAATAAACTACTAGAATTTTATTCACCGAAACTGATTTGCAGACTTTATGGAGTGGCACAAAAAGCCACTCCATTCATCACACAATTGTCATGTTCTGCCGCTCAATATTGCATGACTTTACATCTTAATAAAATTAAACTGGTGAGTTATTTTTAAAAAGCTGTATAGCTGTTATGCAGGGGAAAGTTAGCGTCACTGTACCAGGCTGTAAACACATTGTCTTTTGTAGGTTTACTCACTTTTGGAGCCAGCCTCAGGTGGATGTTTGAGGAACTGACTGCACCTTTAACCTTCCCAGATTTGCTTCATTTTTCAGTCTTTGCTGGATATACATTGCACACTGCAGAGTAGCTTAACTTCCTTGTGCCACGTATTCCCTGTGCACCTGTATACATCATTGCATGTTTGCACAAGATTAACCAAAACTGGGACCCACACATGGAAAAGACAACTGCACATTAAAAGTCAGGATATTTTTTAGTCTTCGGAGTGCAATATTAAATCCCTAGACGGCAAAGAAACACTTAATTTGTATTTTGTTTCTTGTGTATTGTATTTTTATTGAACAATCCACTAGTGTTCACTATTCCGGGGCATGTTTCTGTCTCTTTAAAAGAATTAAAGGAACAAAGTAGTTAATTTGATCACGTCCTCACTGATTATAAACTATTAAAGCCTGCAGTATGTGTTCTTGTTGGCAAAGTGCAGCATATCCAGAGGGTACAGTGTTTTTGCGGATGGCGGCCCTCTCCAGTCGAGTCGATACTTGCCCTGCTGTGCGGCAGGTGAAACCCGTCTAACCTCATTGGTAACGGATTCTCGGCATGTTGACGTGACGAAAACGGAGGGGAACGTTGCCTGTCTGCGGCAACATGGTTACCTGTCTGAAACTCTCGCACGTACCCTGGATGCCTGTGTGTTTGGTGAGAACTCACCCCCAGACTGATTTAGAGGCGAGGTGTTTAGGTGTCACTGTGCTGTGTGGGTGTATCCTGTGTGTGTCTGGATGTGAGAGGGGGAGTATAGGCGTTACAAAGAGGTCATGTTGACATTCAGTAGCGACCGTTTTATTTTCAGAAGCTTTCACAACCTCGGCAGCGCTTGTTGCTCTCCTTCTCTCTCTTCTTTGGCAGCTTTTTTCGATGTTCTTTCATTATCATTCTCCCGCCTCTGTATTTTCCCCTTCTAACTGAAAAGAAAAAGGGAGTAGAAGAGTAAGCATAGCAGCCACAAACTTTTTTTTTTTTTCCTCTCTTTGTGCTGGAAATTGGCCTCTTTCTCTTTCCTCTCTGTTTGTTTCCCCTTTGAGTGGAGGGGAGGCGGTGGAGGCAGGGCCAGCTTTTGTGGAGTTTAGCGGCAGGACCGCAGCTCTGTCACTGTTTGTGTCGCTCACACACATATGCAGCACACGTGCAGCCACCGGGCGCTCCCTCCTTGTGGAGCGCGAGAAGGATCTAATGAGGATTTAACCTACCGGCAGCAACGCTACAGGAGATATCTTCATCTGGACTATTAGCAGCTGACCCGCCCTCAGTTTTTCCCCAACGTACGGCCTCGAGAGTTCCACTTCACAGTGAACAGGTGTATGTTTACTGATGACAGTCAGACCGGTTCGTGGTGAAGGAGTGAGTGACTATGGATGCAGACTGAGTAACAAAAACAAGGACAAAAGAGAAAGCAAAATAGAAGAAAAGCAACAGATCGAGGGATGAAGTAGCTGATGTTCCCTGTGATAAACATTCAGGATTAAGATGAGAGGGAGATGAAGCTTGTCTGGCACTAGAGGTGCAGAGGGAGGGTGAAAGAGGAGAGAGGGGGCAGTGGGAGGGAGGAGAGACAGAAGATCCAGCCCTCTGGGACAGCGGTGTGTGTTTTTTGGGGGTGGACAGAGTGGCTTTGTATGCAGAACATCACTGGACACCGACAGGAGGGCTGCTGTCAGTTGGTCTGTGTGTGTGTGTGTCTGTAGTGAAACCAGACCTACCTCTGATCCCTGCATCGCACACACACTCCTCTATCTGCTGCCTTCTTCTTCCTCTGGTTCGAGCCCCCCCGATGCTGTGTATGAGAGTCTTAGACAGCTGACTGATGGAGGTCAGGAGCTTCAGGATGTGATGTGTAACTTATGGGATTAAACTTTCCCGAGGCTCAGCAGTGACAGCAATGGACTGGAGCCAGGAGGCAAGAAGTTAAATGACCGGAGAATCTGAAGGAGCTTAAACCAGCCATTCTGTCTTAGCTTGATTGTATTTCTGCGTCTGGACATTGTCCAGGACTTTGTGTTAGTGCCTGAGTGTGTGCGGCCCATGTTGGTGGCGAGCGATGCGGATCTGAACAAACTCAGTGCTCCGATGCCGGCTGCTATGCTCCCGTGCCCTGCACCAACCGGGTCAGACTGGAGCTTCCAGAACCCGGTGGGGGTGGACTGCAGCTCCCCCGAACCCCGTTGCATTTGGCTGGCGGTTCTGCGTGGAGCAACGGCCTCAGAGCCACCCACTTCGCCACTTGCCATGCCCATTGGGCACAGCCAGAGCTCTCATCAGCCCAGGGTAAGGAGAGGTCACCGGTCTTCACCCATCTAACATTCAGATGTGGTGACTGAGGCTAAAAGCATCAGTCGCTGGCTGTTATTACATGACAGGTCCTGTCCAAATTAAATGTTTTAGCTGGATAGCTATAAAAGGATTGCCACTGATTTATTAATTGCCGTCACTTTTTTAATAAGATGTATCAGCTACAACTGTCAGGCGCTTGCTTGTATAGTTGCTGATTGATTTTCTGTTGTCAAATCAATTGTTAAGATCGTGCATTGATATTGATATGTACTGCTAATATCTGCTAAATCTTCTACCACTTTACACTCAAAAAACAATGCAGACGTTTTGTTTGGTGCCCGTGGTGACTTTTGTGGTTTTCCAGAATTAACAGGGCAAACAATGATATCAGCAGAATACTCTCCAAAAACCGCTGTGTGCAATTTGTCAGCCATGCATGTCAGCAATGTTTCTCCGTAACTGTACTCATTGTTTGGAGCCTGTTAACCCCTCGGCTGTTGGCAGATTCTTTAACCTTTGTAGAGAAATAGTTGTTGCCTTCAGGCTTTTTTTTTTTTTTTTTTTTGCAGGCGCTCTCTATTTAGACTCCTTTGAGTGGATCAGTATAATTAAGAAAGTGTAGCTGGTACCTACAGTTAAGGTGACTTTTAGCTGCAGTTGGCCCACAGAGACTTAGAGAGCTCCACTCACGCACCAGACTGTTGAATTTGTTGTGGTCTTGTTAATTCTGTGTTAAAGAAAAATGAGTTTTAGCAACTGAAAATATGGATACATTCAACTGTGGGACTTCTCTGTTCAGCTTTATTCCCCCCCCCAGCTTACGTGTGTTTTCTGTCTATTGGAATCAGAATGTGCGGCATATTGACCCTTTTATTCCTCGGAGGGTTTTCTAATTAGTAGCTAAGCACAGTTTAAGGAGGCTTCTAAGTGCCACTTTTATCGAGGTGTCAGCTGTGCATCCCCACCCCCCTTAAACGCCCTCAGAATTCAGGGCATTACTTCCTCATGTGATCACAGTTAACTGTGAGCATTTATGTGGGCTATTGCATCCCTTTTCCCTGATATATATATATATATATATATATATATATTTTATGGTCCTCACCATCCCCCTTCCCCTGACTCACTGACACAGTTTCAGAAATGCCATGATGAGGAATGTGAGTGTGGGGGTAGGAGAAGAAGAGGCTGTACGGACACAGCTGGGACAAACAGACGCTGTACACTGTTTATGTTTTCGGAATGAGTGGCATATTGTGTGTGTGTGTGTGTGTGTGTGGGGAAGAGGAACAGGAGTTCCGCTTAGATGTCACCATCTATTATGCTGTTGAAATATGCAGTTTCACTATCTCTGCGACCCATCGTGTGTCTGGCATCTTTATCGGCTTTATTATCACTACAATTTATTCCCCGTTGGGGAATCACAGGATTGGGATTTTTTTGTGTGTGTGTGTTCAATGTGGTATTTTTTCTTTACCTCCAGCTGCCATCACCACCACAATACCCTCACAAGCTGTACAGATGAAAATCTGTCACAGGGGTCCTCAGATGTCTGAATGTGATAAAGTGTAGTGTTTTTGTGCCACTTTCCCCACTTTGTTAAAGTCAAAAAGAGAGACAGCAAGGATTTTTTTTTTTTTTTTTAAAAAGCCCCTGGTCAGATTTAAACCCACGTCATACACTAAGTGCCATGTGCTGCTGCCCACTGAGCTATCAAGTCACGCTGTAAAAGTTATTCTAAAACTGCTCCTCCTGGAAATGATTTTAGGCCTAGGACTGAATTAAAATAGCTTAAATGACCCTCATTGCTGCCAGTGATGCAGGTTTCAGTTGGACAAATAGGCATGTTTTGCTATTCAAGTTTTTTTTTGTTTTTTTTTTAAATCCTGTTTAACAGATATTGCATCATCACCTGTTGGCCTGGTTGAACTGACAGTTGGGTCGGACTGGTTTATCAGCACACATTATGCATTCTGACACACTCATGAGCAGTTTATGATTTATGGCCCATAGAACCTGTTGTTATGTAAATTACAGAGAGGTGGCACAGTATTTGAATCCGCCAGCTTCTAAGAGGTATATTGTGTTAAGACGGTACAGTCGGCTTTTCTCATGAGATCTTAGGATGCTTTTAGAGGTGCAGAGGTGGGGGAGCGCTCCGTGTGTGTGGCCGGTGAGTCCAGGAATTATCGGGATGAGATTGTTTGGCTTTTCACCGTCCCTCTCCCGTTCCCTCTTGGCAGCTCCGGCTCCAGGCTGTGGACGCAGACAGCTATGACCATCGGGATTAAAGGCTCGTCAGCATTTGTAACGGCCGCAAAGCTCCACTTTTCAAACAGGTTGCAGCTCTCAGCTGTTTAAAAGAGCATTATTGTTCTGTCCTGCTGGGGTTTTAGCAGGAGCCGGGCTCCCTGACAGTCACTGCATTCCTCTGTGCTGCTTTACCTCTGGATGGAGTGAGGACGGGTGTGTGTGTGTGTGTGTGTCTGTGGGTTCACGTGCTACCCCACACGTACGCTGTTCCTGACGATTATGTCGTCAGCTTTACAATATTGTCATATCCTAGAAAAGCCTCTTACAAATCAAAAATCCTTTATTACGGGATTTTAGGGAAGATTATCACTGCTACTGTTTATTTTTAGCATTTTTAGTCCCTAATAAAGCTGATGGGGCTCTAAAGATTTTGGCGCTGCAGTTTAAGCGTCCAACATTTCCTCTGCATTTTTATAGATGTGGCATGCCGTGTTCTCCTCGAGTAGCTCTTTTCTTGTCTTATCAGTCCTGCTTCTTAATTGTATGCTTCTTAATTGAAATCAGGAGGAAAATGTCCTCAGGCAAGAGCTTGCTACTGTGTGTTGTCAAAGCATACCACTTAACCCAATAAACACTCAAAGCAGGAAGCTGTGGTGTGGCATTACAAGCTTCTCTGCATATTCAGTTTGTTTCCAATGAAGCATTTTTTGTGTATTTTTAGTGACATCATCTTAAGGTGATAATAGCATCCTTCAGACCTCTGTGTTACATTTATTTGTTACTGCAATCAGCCTCAGGAGGTAATACTTCTTTAGGCAAAAACAATGTTTAACAGTTTAAATTTCCACTTGGAGGGGCAGGAAATACCAAACGTCTTCTTTTCTCAGCTAAACAGGAGCGAGGTTTCCCTCGTCTGTGTCTCCAGCCTGCGTAGGAAGTTAAGATTAGACTGAAAAACCACAGAAACAATTTTCCAAGTGCCTTGTTGGTTAAACTGAGTGTCCTGTCCTGGAGAGGCCTGTCAGCAAATTTAAATTTTTCTTTCTTCTTTTGTTTTTTTGGTTGTGGTGGCGGAAGAACCTGGTTGAATCACATTGAGAGGACACAAGAGAGGTTTGTCCTGCTTTAGGGGGAAAGGGTTGACTCTAGATGGAATGGCCGATCAGAAACACGGAGCCCACACGGTCCAGAGCTGCAGAGTGGGAAACAGTCCTCCTGGCTCAGAGACCCAGGCAGACCCTGTGTGTTTTGGGTAATCACAGGGTTCAGTATTCTCAGTGCCGGGAGGGGCCATGTGGTCGAAACCGGCGTGCTGGAGCCTGTCCCTCGCTGGGGCCCGATACTCCTCCTCCTTCTCTTAGTCTTTTTCTCTCCTCATCCTTCTCCTCTCATTCACTCTATCTGTGCTCCCTCCCCTCCTGTGCCAGTTGCTGTGTGTGTGTTTCAACTTGTCCAAAACCAAACCGCTCCCTCTGAGGAATTCAGTGTGTCTCTTCCTCCTTTCACCCCGTTGCTCTTTCATTTCCTCTTTTTTTTCTCTCTCTCTCTTTCTTGGCCCTTTCTTTTTCTTTATCATTTTAATTTGACACTCCAAGCACTCCTCTCCCTTCCTCACGCACCTCTTTATGCCGTTCTCATGCCGCATAATAGGCCTCGCTGCATGCCTCTCTTAGAAAATAGAAGGGTTACTTTACATTGTTTAGACCGCCAGACTAGAGCTCCGGCTTTTAGTGTCTATGGATATCGCAGTCTGGAAAACATGCACATCATATATTCCAGAATGCTCTTTGTGATTCTTTGGAAAATAGCCAAGATTAACCAAAAGTCCATTTTTACTTTGCTAAGAGAGTTTTCTCCCAAGATACGTCAGCATCCATACATTCAAGCTTATTTTTGGTTTCTCAATGGAATGTGAAATTAGAGGAAAAGAACATGTGTGGTAAAAGTCAGCAGAGCCAGGTTTCCACTGCCTGAATAGAAGTGGAGAGAGAGAGAGGAAGAAGAGGTGGAAGGGAGGAGAGGTTAAAGAAGGAGAATGGAAGGAAGAAGAAAGAGGGGTGAAGAATGGACGTGCCTGCATGGCTCTGAGCGGCTATATTTGTCGGGTTATCCCGCCCCACAGTGCTGTCCCACTTCCTGCATCTAGCCTGGCCCACTTCCTGTTGTTGTGTGGCCATGCAGAGACTTGCTGGAGCACGCATGTGTGAGTTATTGTGTTTGTATGTAAGCATCTCAGTGTGCTGTGTATCGCATGTGTTTGTGATGTTTAATCTAGACATGCTGACCTCTGACCCACTAACATGAAAACATACGCAATCACAGAATCAGAAGAAGCACAAAAAGCTTTAGGATTTCAACTTTAAGGGCACATTTGCACTTGTTTTGTGCACCTGATGTGGTTTGACTAATGTGAACCCTAGAGCGTTCACTCTTTGTTTGGCTACATTACGCGGGTGAGAAAAATACAGTTTGTGTAAAGTGGCATTCCCATCAAAACACACCTTCAATAACATACTTATTCACATCTGTGGACTCTGCCGATCGATTTGTGGCTTGTACGCTTAGAAACTAAGCCACCTTACTGTATTTTCAGGGGTGCAATGGCTAGTCATTTGGATGGTATCTTCTAAGGTACTGCCCTTTTGTACCTTAATATAGCGGTGCAAATTTGACCCTTCAAAAAAGGTACAAAATTGGGTGCAGAGGTACAAATCAATTCATTATTTTTATTCATACACTTGGAATCAGACTGCCATTTTTTTTTTAGCAGCTCTATAGTCTTACAGACACAGGGAGACTAAGACCCCCCGTTATGGTTTGAAGCTGCATTTCTAACCACTGCACCACTGTGCCGCTGAAAATAAAGATACCTACACAGTGAAATGTGTCAAAATGGGTTAACTTGTTTTCATTCATTCCACTTGATTTAATAAGGAAACAGTACAACCTTAAAATATTAGAAGGAAATTAATATTATCCCGATCTCTGTATGAAAGACTGTATACAGACTGTATGAAGCTAGCATTTAACAACTGTATCAACTTGTTTTGGCAACCTTTACCACTGCCATCATTTTATTAATCACTGGAGTGAGATCAGATAATGTTTCATAATCTAATCTAATATAGTCTCCGCCCGAGCTCATGGCAGATATAACCAAAACAGTACGTAGGCGCAAAGATGTGTGCAACATGATTTAAGATCCCCGTGCAGCTCTTGGCTTGTTTGTAGCAGCGTGAGACCTCATCTTTAATTAATGAAACAAATCAATTAAACTTTTAATGCATGTTTAAAGTTGCATACATTTTCTGACGAGCAGTCCAAGTTTACAAAACCTACTTTATTGCTTGAGTTGTCAAAGAAATGTTCTTGTACTATCCAGGTGTTTATATTTTGTCTTTCTGGGGCTGTTTAAAAATGTTCAGCTGCCAGTCTTTGCTGTGCATTGTGATGCTGTAGCATCCATCAGCAGCATGAAGTGATCAGATGGCCTTTTTCTTTCCTTCTTTTGAGTATAACCTTGCCATTATCTGAGTGCATGCTAAGAATTCTTCAAATCATGTTATTTTTATCATCAGTATGCAGAAAATTGCAGCTTTAAAACAAAATCCAAGCACGGCACAGTGACTGAAAGACTGGGCTGACTTGGCAGGACCGGTCATTATAGTGTTTTAATTTAAGTTTGGGAGCGTGTGAGAGTGTAGTGAGTTCAGTTTTACTAAGGAAAGTTTTGCAGTGACTCGATGTATGCAGCGGACTCGAGATCTGGGCTGATATGTAGATTCCCTCCCTCCTCTTTCTCCTTCCCACTCCTGTCTGTTTGGTCAGGTGATTGTGTTTGACTGACAGATGTGGGTCGTTGGGGGCAGCAGGCAGGTGATAGTTCTCACGTGTGTCTGTCAGCTAAGCTCACCGGACTTATTTACTTGGCAGCAGGAATGAGATATTTAGAGAGCTGTGTTGAAATCTGCCTGTATTCTGCTCTCTGAGTCCCTCTGGACCTTCTCTCCCTATCATTAAGACCAAAGTCACCGTGGTCCGAACTGTGGCCTCTTCCTTATTGTCGCCCCCCCTCAGGTGTGTTTATTGACTGTTGTTGTTGTGAAGCTGGGTGGCATGCAGGGCTGGTGTACAGGACTTCACAAGGAAGCTGCTAATAAAAAAATCCAGCAGTGGCGGGCTTAATGTCACTGAGCACAGAGGCACCTTGTGCTTCTCCAGTAAGCCGTAAATGTGGAAAACTCTAGTGTTGGTGTGAATAATGGGGAAGAACTGATATTAAACAGTTCATTTCTCTATTTTCCTCTGTTTTAATTTCACAAGGCTGTAGCTAAGGCTGTACACATGCCCACACAGGTCATGCATTTTTATATTTCCTTCATCTGCAAAGGTGGCGCTCTTAACTGAAAAACAGCCCTTATTCACATTTGTCTTATTTTGTTGTTAGAAGCCTGTATTCCAACTTATTAAACAGCAAAATGTGGTCTTTTTTTTCATCTTTCTCAGAATTTGGGGGAAAATTGCTTTTACTGCTGGGGATAATATGTTTAACTGAATCTCTCCCTCTCTGTGTTTACAGGCTAAGGGGCGCAGGGATGGTCTCTCCTCAGCCGGTGACAACCCTCGGCCGCCGATGGCGACCCGGCCGGGAAGGGAGGGGGTCGGCGTGGGCTGGAAGGGTCCCCGGACGCTGGTTCTCCATAAGAACTCCCAGGGTTTTGGTTTCACACTGCGCCACTTCATCGTTTACCCTCCAGAGTCCTCCCTGCACACCAACCTCAAGGTGAGACCCATAGATGTCTGCAGGACCTTCAAGATGTTAAAAAGTGTTGAATCATGTTTAAAAATATCATTTGTACTGTAGTGCTTAGTGTCACAAAGTCCTTTGTGTTTGTTTTTATAGTACACATGGTCTCCATTTCATCCTAGCTGGCATTTAAAAGGGGCATTGAAGGGCTTAACGTTAACTCACTGAACTCAGGAGAGAGCCAATTTGAGCTCGGAGACAAAGCCAATCATACTACGACTGCGGGTCAGCGAGGTTGAGCTGAGCAAAATGAGCACAAAGACAAAGGGAGAAAACGAGCCCGGCTGAGTAGAGACAGCAGACGGCGAGGAAACCAAGCTGTTAAAGGAAGAGAGGCACAAGATTTGGATACAAAACAAAGACAGCCGCTCAGATTTTCACATTTTGAAATTTAAAAAAAAAAAAAATCCATTTTACTCTTGTTTGTTTCACATGCCTGTTTTTGTTTCCGATGAATTCAAGCTTGTGCTGGTGTTGTGAAATGAGCCTGAGTGGTTATTTAGCTCTTTGAGGTGTGGGGGCAAACGTCTCCAGATGTGCAGCTGAGGGATGTGGAAGCCAGGGTGGGGTGAGCCAGCTGAAACAAGGCCTCTATTATTTTTATACCACCCCACCATCCAGCAGCTGCAGATAGGAACACAGATTGAATGAGATCCGTTGTCTTATCCTGGTACCACTCGCTGGCAGCCAGGCCGTACCATGCTGGCCCTGTACAATAGGCCCACTACTGGCCTTTGGCCTTGGTTCTGTCCTTGTCTCCTCTGCCTCAGAAGGGATCAGGATCACGTGTTGTTTTGGGGCAGTCGTACTCACAGAGCCCGCTGTTCTTTTCTGAAGAGGCTTCATGGAAGCCTCCCAAATTAACCTCATAGAGCCCAATTAGTAGAGGTCTACAGGGTCTGTGACTCTCATTTCAGGGCGTCTGCAGGTCCTGGAAGTCTTCAGGGTTGTGGTTCTAACAGAATCCTTCACCGTCTTCATAACTTTATTCCAAAACTGGCAATAGCCATGCATATAAGCAGAAATACTCACCCTAGTGTCTTTTATTAGTAGTATTAGTATTATTAGGAGGAATTTATTTTCAATACTGAGTGTAAATCTCGGTCTGTGGTCTTTAGCTACCAGCTGTGTGTTAGCACATTCTTTTCCCAGGTGAGTAATGATCTGTGCACTTTTTGCATGTTGCTGTAGCATTTTGTTCCCTCTTGAGCAATAAATTCCAAGTCATGTACATATTTGCCACCTTTGAACTGAGATTGTTTTTTTTAAGAATTGATGTAACACAAGTGACTACATGATGATTTGATCAGTAACTGGGATCCTAGTACTGAATTGAGGGCCCATGATGTGTTACATTACTGCATTACAGATAAATTAAATGTGGCAATACAGTGATGCTTTCCTTTGTGTTTTTATATCACTGCAAAATAGGATGTACCTTGTTAACAACAGAACGTGTATGGATGCGTATCTGCAGAAATAAATGGATGAGCAGTTTTCCAGATGTATAGACTCCCTAGCAGAGACTCTTGTGCCCACCGTCTCCTTCCAGATGCGGTGGAATTGGGACTGGCTGGATGCTAAGTGTCCCCAGCTCCGAGTTCATTCTGGGGGTCGGCAGCTATCCTTTCTCTGCCTCTAAACCCTCCACCATTGTCTGCAGAGCCCCGGAATGAGCCCACTCAGCGCAGCATAAAGCCAGGCAGCAGTCAGCCCACTGTGCCCCAACTGCAAACTGTCCACTCAGCTTAGTGTCCGTTTGTGTGTGTGTGTGTGTGTGTGTGTGTGTGTGTGTGTGTGTGTGTTTACATGTGTTTGTGTAGGTGATCAAGGAAGCTGCAGCTACCAGATCTCACCACCACGTTTCTCACTGTCCACACCTTTATTTGCTTTACTGCGCATATGATGTCATGAGTGCCTGCAGATTGTCTAACCTGATATTCAGTTTCTGTGCTGGAGGTGCAACATTAAACGCTTATAAAGACAGACAGGTCAGTGTCAGGAGGTTTGGCATAAGGTGTCAGTGAAGTCACCAGCATGTGCGGGAAAAGTTGTAAACAGTCGATCTCGTTCGAGTCATCCTTCCAGTTTGTGGTTTGTGTTGGGAAAAGGTTCACGTGGGGTTGAGACCTGTGGCCAAAGCTCGAACCAGTTTCAGCTGTATAATGCTGAAATGTCAGTGTTTAAACCAGGAGCATAAGGGCTTCTACTGTGAAACTCATGTATGAGGACAGCACCATGTATGAGGCGTTTCTCTTACATGATGTAAACCCTGAATCAGCACTTGGTAGCATTCCTGTCTGGCAAAGCTTTGTCTCCCCCTCAGTTTTGTCTAAATGTTAAAAATTCAGTTAGAAGCTCTTATTATTGGTTGCAAAATTTCCCGTGTGGTACAGCCAGTTTCCTTCCTTCAAATCTTTGTGTACAGGGAATTTTCCCTCAGCGTTTGAACTAGCAGCCTTTCCCACATTTGTAAAAATAAAACCTTTTTTTTTTTTTAGTGACTCTCTAGGGACCGAGCTTGCATTGCATCACATCTCGACTTTTCTATGCACGTGGAATAGTTTAGCCCTCGCTATCAGATCTCCCCCATCTAGTACTTTTAAACCCCAGCCAAAGACCATCCTTACAAATGTGTTTGTGATTACGAAGACAACAGTAAATGTCTTGTACAGTAATAATTCTTGTAATTCTGTCTTTCTGTCTGCAGGACGAGGAGAACGGTAATGGAAAGGGTGAGCTCTCTCTCTATTTTTTTCCTTCTCAGTTTTTTATTAGGGCTCCAATTAAACCCTACTACAGTGGGATAATGATGATGTAACTGAGACAGGACTCTACTGTATTTGCGCTCTGTTGCCTGTGCTCTGCAGCCTTTATCTGCCACCTACAGGACACTATTCAGTACTACATCTAAAGTCCATCTGCAGTTAGACCCCTGGTTATCCTGTGTTTTTTTTGGCATTCCTCACTTGGGTATGCTGGAAAACTTCACAGCAAACAGCCCATGCTTTGTTTTTGTTTGTTTTGTTTTTTTTAATCAATCATTACCAATAAGAACATTGAATTCTACTTAAATAAATGTGCAGTCACATCATTTATGTTCCCTAAAGAAAAAATCACATTAGTTTTGAGGTAGATGCTCTTTTTTTTTTTTTTAACATAAAACATCTCAACAAGTGCTGCTTTCAACTGCTCCCTTATTCACTAGGAGTCGCCACAGCAGGTAGCTCTGCATGATTAGGCAGATTTTTTTTTTTTTTGCACCATATGCTCTTCCTGCACAACCCCCAAGCGATTTGTGTCCCCTTCCGGGATTGAATCAGGGATCTTTCACTCATGAGGTGAATGCGTGCACATTAGCCACCTTGCTCACCTTAAAAAAAACAAAAAAACAAAATCTGATGGGCACCGAAGGAAATCGTCAGCACTCACTGTTAGTTGATGTAGGGCGACAGAGAGAAAACAGATTTGTTTGAGCGTACAGATTTACAGGTTTTGTGGGTGTAGTTCTTATCAAACCACCAGTCTGTGGTGGACTCCTAGGTGGCATTCATAAACCAAGCACAAAGCAAATATGAGCAGAAAATGTATGTGTATATCAGTTTCACAACCTTTTACACATGTGAATTTACTTATATGTGTGCATGCAAAAACTGTTTTAATGGATTAATGTACTCTGAAAGTAATTTTATTCAGAAGTCTTTTACTACTGTTTGACTGCAGTTTACAGTGTTTGGATTATTGCATGCCTGGCTACATGGATGTGTCATTGATACATGCATCTATAAAATGTGTACACACAACTACATCACTTTTTTCTCTTCTTTGCTTTTTGTCGTCCAGGGTTTCAGAAAAGTCAGCTGGAGCCAATGGACACCATATTTGTGAAGAACGTGAGAGAAAAGGGGCCGGCCCATCAGGCGGGCTTGTGCACAGGTAAAGGGAACATGTTGTGCAGGAGTTTGAACGTCACGATTTGCATTGGAAATCTGTTGGGGAGCGTGCTGGTCATGTGATGCTGCAAATACGAGGTGCACAATGACATGAGCGTGCAGAGAGAGATTGGCCCAACAATAAAAACAAATTTATGGGAAGAACTGAGCTTCACTGGACAGGAGTTATTATATATGAGAGCTCAGTGGATCTGAAGTTTCCCTGTTGTGTATTTCTGCCGCATCAGAGCAGCAAAGCACGGCGCAATTTAACACACGCTGATGCATCCACAGAGTTGCACACTACCTCGGATGTATGCAAACACACACCCTGCAAGCATTTTGTATGTGTTTTGTCTTGCATACAGCAAATGCATATTGAACGCCTTTCCTTGAGGCCTTGGTTCACAAAAAGCTGAGCTGCACTAAACGTACCTGTTTTGTTTTTTTTAATGTTGTTAGTCAGACCCAGTTTAAAAAAAAAAAGCCATTTTACTTACATTGATGTACTTTTTTTTTTTAAAGAAAAGACTTTGAACACCACATGCTTTGCTTTTCATTAAAGTTATAAAAAGTGTAAGACTAAATTAGGTCTGGCTTATGCAAAATACAAGTGATTTGCTTAATTTTTTTTTTTATCTTCTTGTTTCTGGTTTTGTTGAAATTGGACACCACAAAGTCAATTATTCAAAAAGTGGTACATTAGATTTATTATTTTGATGTTGTCAAAGGGAAATTGTCCCGTGCCCAGTTTCGTTATCATTTCCACCTGCTTTAAAGGTCAGAGTTGACAAGCTCATTGTTCTCAAATGTATTATAATCGTGTGTAATATGATTATCTGGCTGTGTTCGGCAGGGGATCGGCTGGTGAAAGTGAATGGAGAGAGTATTCTAGGAAAGACGTACTCGCAGGTGATCGCTCTCATTCAGAACAGGTAAGACCCCCCCCCCCCGTCTGTCAGCCCCTTCAGAGCCTTTTAGGTGTTGACCAGTTTTTTCTTTTTCAGTTTACTGTAGCGACAGCACACACTCAGTAGCATTAGTTTGAGATGCGTTTTAAAAGGAGTACCCTAAAGCAGTTTATTCTGCACAGATACCGTGTGGATCCAGGATTCAAAAAGTGATGCTCATCCCTTTTAACTATCTTTGTTAGCACCAACAGGGTGGCTGGATTGTGACTTTTGAGCTACTATCAGACTTCTAAAAGAAAGCGACAACTAGAATGTGTCCCGACCTTTTGGAGCCGGAGCCACTTACTTAGCTGGTTGTGTTTAGCATCATGAGATGCTGTGGACTGACTCGAGTATGTGCTCACCTGCTTACCGTCTGGCTATAAGCCAAGCTGGGTAGCAACAGGAATGACTTGTTTTACCCTGAGATAAGAAAATAACTTCTTGATAGAGCGTTGTGGTGTGTCCAAGTCATATCTAAAGGCCCAGAGCTAATGTGGGAGCGAGTACATCACTTCATAATATACTTGTTTACTTGGTCTGTTGGCATTTTTTTTTTTTTTAAATAATGCAACACAAATTCATCAATCTTAATGCTCAAATTTCACACAGAAAAACGGAATTGAGATACCTCAGTTTAGATTACCTGTTGACCCGGATTCATTATCCTATGCTTTTATTTTTTAAATTTATTTACTATAGCAGGCAGCAGGTTTAAATTATGGCTGTGAAGTAATTGACCCTTACTGTCGTCTCTTTTTGTTGCATGTGCCCTGCAGTGAGAGTGTGTTGGAGCTCTCCATTATGCCAAAGGATGAAGATGTGCTTCAGTTGGTAAGTGTGAGTATGAGATTTTTCACACATATTTTACTCCCAGCAAACCCAACCCCCCCGCCCCCCCCAACCACACAACCACACAACCACACAAAATGAGCCCACACGTGTTAGGTGCATTATTTTAGGACGCTGCAGAAGCCTGTGTGTTCTGCGTAGAAGATTTACGGCGTCATTGTCAAAGAATTTAGAGATTTTGTTCGAATGGCTGCAGAGTGACTCAGAGGCTCCCTGCTCTGTGTTTAGATTACAACACACGTTCATTAAAAGCCACTGCTATCTGTCAAAGTTTATGCTTGGAAAAAAAAAAATCCCAACAACTCCTTGCTCGCTCACACACCCATGTTCTGTAAAACACATTTTTATCGCTCCACAGGTTGCTCTTTCACAAGATTCAACACGCATCATCAAATGCCCCTCCCACTATCCTGGAGCAACTTGTCAACACACACAAACCAGATCACTTGATTTAATTGATCCTTCTCAAAGATGCAGAAACGCCAGTGTTACTCCCAAATATGCCCCCAACTGCCCTCTCCTCATAAGTATCCCATCATGCATTAACATTATAAACCCCCCTCCTCCGCTTTCGTGCTCCTCCCCGCGCCGCTACGCCTGTATTTGCTGCATTCCTAGCATGACCTCACCAGTCCCGTGCACCTCCCTCCACACTCCCACAGGGTGGAGTAAGATGAGAGGGAGGAGAGAGGGAGTTTGGAAAGATCTGAGAGAGAGGCAGAAACAAGGCGGTAGAGCAGATAGAAAACTCACCAAAAAAAAACACAAAGAAAAGAAAAGAAGCTAAAACCTGGATGTTTGTGGAGAAGGAAGTTGTACAAAATGAAGTACAGAGTGTTTTAGCGGCTGAGGTGTCGTGCCCAGGGTGTCAGTGAGCTCTTCTTTCTCTACTTGTTTGTGTGGCTTAAGGCTTAACACACACAAGCTGTGGAAAGGCTCTGGATTCTAATGGACGGCCTAAACTATTAGGTAAACCTTTAAGAGTGTGTCAGACTGTCTCTGATTTAACTTTGCTTTATCATGTTACTGCAAGCAAGTGTGTTTTTGCTCTCCACAAATTTGTAAGCAATGCTTGAAGTATGACAGTGTGGCGGATTCATAAAATGATGGTAATTTAAAGGTAGTTATTTACATCTGGATTCTCCTAAAGCAGTGAAGTGTGTGTTTGTGTATATATTCTGCATTTATATATACAACATTAGTGGATACATTCGTAGTTACAGCTGGCTGCTGTGCAGTGAATGTTGTGGGTTTTTCCTCAAGGGAATTCGGGCAGTTTGGTAGCTAGTTTGTGTTTGTGCTGAGAGCTGAGGCTCTGGGGACGAATGTGGATGTAACTCAGAGATCCTTCCACTTTTGGGCTTGTTGCGTGTACAGCGCCACAACGCTGTTGTTGTCTAACTTGTTTACAGGAAGAGCTCATTTTTTCTTTCATTTAAAGTCGTCACTGCCGCACACACACCTTTGTCCTTTCAAATTACTTCCTGTCACATCTCATCCATCTATCCTCTTTTCCCCAGGCATATTCCCAGGATGCCTACCTGACGGGTAATGAACCATACGCTGGGGGAGCCGAAAACCTTCCGCCACCACCCCCCCTCTGTTACCCACGCTCCAAGACCACGCCGCTTTCTGGAGCTCCCCTCTCATCCCCCATGGGCCAGAACCAGCTGGATAACTGGAGTCGCTGGCCAGGTTCTTCCAGCCCCTCATCACCCTTGGACAACCGATCTGCTGTGGGCAGCCCCGCCAGCTGGCAGGAGGGGCGGGCAGGCGAACCCGGTGGTGTGGGCCACAGCAGTCCAGCCCACCGCACAGAAGAGATCCAGTACGGTATGACCAGCCAGCAGCCTCAGGGCCAGATCAGGGGACGCTCTTATTCTTCTTCTTCCTCCTCTGGAGGCCCTTTGTCCAGCCCGCTACAAGTTCACTACCCCAACCACCATGGTGCCAGCTCTTCACAGGCTCAGCCACGCAAGTCCAGCTCAGCCTGGACCAGTCCCCCTCAGCCACAAGTCAGCCACACCCGCACTGACCGCTGCCAACAGGCCCTCTCTGAGTGGTACTACAACCAGCTGCCTGATCGCTCAGGACGCAAGATGCAACACCGCCATCGGAGCTACTCTCAAGATCGGCTCAGTGAATCAAGGAGGCAACAACAGCGTACAGGTGGCTGGCCACACAGCGCCTCCCAGGACACTTTGCTTTTACTACAGCAGTCAGGACCCGGACCCCAAGGGGAGCCCCACTGGTCCTATGGAGACTGGGAAGGGGGCCCTATTAAAGGCCACCCTGCCCCTAACTATACTCGAACCCGCTCTGAAAATTTACTTGCCCAATATGACCGCCATGGCCGCTCGTTAGAGATGTTGGACCAAGCAGCAGCTGGACTGGTCTCGCCTCGGTTTGACAGGACTTCGTGGCTCCAGCAGGCTCCCCAGCCTCCCCCCAGGACTGATGTTTACCACAGGCAGGGGAACCATTTTAGTGCGGCACAAGCTCCTCAAGTGTCCCGACAGTCACAGCCACACTCTAAGCAGCACCCGCAGCCCCACACCCAGGCACAGCAGGCGGCCGCTCAGAGCAGGCGGCTTCCTCCTGGGCAGAGCATGGAAGACCAGCCACTGGGCTACCGAAGCTACAGCCCATCTTTTTACCGCAAGACGGGCCGCATCCTGCAGCAAGCTCACTCTTTCAGGGACCCTTCATACTCTGGCCCCCACTTAAACTGGAACCCAGCGCCTAATACCAGCCCCCCAGAGGGGACGCCAGCACCGCCCACTGCCTCCACCACAACGCCCCTAGCCTCCGCCACACCCGAATCACAGGACAGAGCGTACAGGCCAACAAACCACGAGAGGGAACGAGGGGCAGTGGAAGGGCAGGCGGAGTTGACGGCACAGACCCAGGAAGTAGTGATGAGGCAGAAACCCCCTACCGGGCGAAGGAATGCCCATGGTATGCGTCACCCTCATTACGCCCTGCCTTTGGATGGGCTAGAACCCTCTTTGTTTTCTCCTGATCCCAAAGACTCAGCCCCTGCCCCCAGTTCCACAGGAGATGTAGCACCACGCAAACCAAATGGCAATGTTGCCCCCCTCCCACTAGAGGATGACTCTCTGGCCTCCATACCCTTCATAGGTAAGTAGGGATCCTCGAAGCGTCCTCTTATGTCCCTTCTCCTAAAAACAGACTGACCTTCAGATTTCATCACATCTCCTCTAAAATGTAATCTACACACAGTGTTTATTGAATGTTAGTGAAAGCTTAACCGAGAGAAAGTACAAAGCAGATGAAAATATGAATTTGTGTGTTTTTTAATTCCCTTCTTGTCTATATATTCAGACACCGGGCTCCGCTTAGACACAGTTTCCAGTCTGTCTGTGAATGTTTGCATTGGGTAACTCTGGGTATTCCCACAGTCTTACTGTAGTATTAGTAGTATGTGTGATGGGAGCCACTAATCCTGTTGGCTGCCCCCTCTCTTTAAGGTCACCTCACTGTGCTGAGGAAATGAGGTGGAGGTCTGGACTTCCTGAATGTGGGTTTTTGTTTTGAGAGATCGTTTGCAATTATACATTGGTGGAGTTTAATTTTTGCAGTTTTTAGGCTTGCCGGGAGCTCAGCAACCATTAAGAGTGCTCTGTATATTTTTAATAATAATAATAATGATAATGTCATAGCTCTGTCCATGCAGGATATGCAGTCTTTTGTGTTTGTTTTCTACATATGTTGCTATCAGTGGGAGTTGACTGTGATCATGCCCGAGCTTGTTTGTTGCTCTGAAAAGACTCAAAGAGGAAGGGACCCTGTAGGCTTCAGATTAGTTTCTACCTCTTGGCATGGACATTAGTCAAAGTCAAACCACAGGCAAATGAAGTTAGCCGGTGAGACGAGTCTTGCCTTCATCGCTCACTCGCAGCTTCAGGAAAACTCGCCCTAATGCTGAATAGATTCAAATCAGCTGACTGGGAAGCTTTGAGCCATCTCGGAATGACTGTGGATATTTGAGCAAAGCCGTGCGCTGGCCCAGAGAGTCATTTATAGAGAGAAATTACAGGCAATCAGGAAACAGGGAAGGCATCTCTGGGCTTCTCTGTCAGTCTGTCGGAGCACATTCTTGCCTCGTACTTTCACCTGAATTAAACGAAACCAAACAGCTAGAGTGACAGGCCAGGGCATGTTTAATGTCCATAAACTGAAACTAGGCTAGATAAGAAGTAGTCCGTCTTTCTTTCTTTCTTTCTTTCTTTCTTTCTTTCTTTCTTTCTTTCTTTCTTTCTTTATTTCTTTCTTTTATCTCACTGACACAGATGCTGATATAATCTGTGGCTGTTTAGGGACATGCAATTTCATAGGCTGTTGTCTTCAAAGCACGGGGTGTCCGTGAGATAGCGAGCTCAAAGGCAAGCCGTGTCAGTGTAAATTTGGTGAAGTATTTCATATTATCTCTGTTTTAGTAGCTCATACAAGACGAAGCAACAAATTATACTGATGCTGCAGTGTTTTACTCTGCGCCCACTTAGTCTTTCTAAGCTGTAAATTACCAGGAGGTTTTTGTCGTGGTCTTTGTGGGGAACAGTGGGGGCCCATACACACAGCTCCCACCTTCAATGCAGCTATTGTACTGCTCTGCTAGATGAAGGGTTTTATGTAGGGGTTCGGTCTATGGCTGTCTTTACTAGCTGGACCTTGGACATGATGGACTTTCTGCACTGGCCTGTGTCCTGCTTGCAGGAGGCTTCCCATGCCCTCTGTGTTTTCTTACAGGCTTTCTTTGTATTTCTGACTTTCGAGCTCATTCTGTCTCATTTTACTTGTTCTGAACCTTTTTTTTTTTTTACACTCAATATCAGAAAGCTGGCTTCTTCTCCCTAAGGGAAGAAGAGCTGAAGGGGCTTGTGATAATGTTTTTAGTAATCCAAAGAGTTTTGATGGAATTTTTAAAAGGAATTTAAGTATATCCTCTCTCTTCACCTTTCTTCCCAGCATTAATCTGAGTCCCGAACTCCTCACCTGCTATACTGTATGTACTGTAGAGCGGCATCACGGTGTACTGCAGTGTGCTGCTCCCCTCTGCTGGTCCGTCTCTGTGTCATGGTTCTGAGCTCATTCTCTGGCTGCCTGTTAATGACGGCCTTTGTTAAACCCACAGCCCGGCTATTTCTGGGCCGTGCTGTAAACAGGCAGATTCCTTATCCCAGACTGGGAATGTTTTCCGCCTTATGTCGGCCTCTAAAATGCACAGAAGTGAAGAATAGAAAAGTGAGGGTGGGAAGATGACAATGAAGAAAAGGAACGAGACAAAGGCTGTTTGAAGATTGGACTGAAAAGACAGACAGTTACTAAAATAAGGAAAATTAAATATGGAACCCGTGCAGGAATTTTCTAAAAGGACTGTGTGACGGTCAGTAGAGGATGGCAGACTGAGGCTGTGCTGCCCTCTGCTGTTTCCACAGGGAGCAAACCGGAGCCTTGCAGCAACACAGTCCTGAGAGCCTAAAATGTCACGGGCAAATACAGCTTCTCCTCACTTTATGTAAATATCAGACCAGCCTCTATAATCCTTTCTGTCAGTCAGGAAGTGTGAGTGTGTTTGTGTATGTGTTACAGTTTCATATCCCTTTACTTTACCTGAAACTGTTGAACACTTGTAGCACGTGTGCTCTATAAAACCACTTTGTGCCTTTGTCTGCATAAACTCTAAGTTTCTTTTGCAGCATAAAATTTCCCCTGGGTTTTTAATGCTGCAAAGGAGTAGATCATTTGTGCCCATTAATCTCATTTCTAACTTTTGGACAGTAATTTTTTCTCCTGCATGTGTCAGATCCTGCCTGTTCTTGGGTAGATTTCACAAAGAACTGAAACCTTGAGCTAGTAAACTGGCACAAACCCCTCGTCATTGTTAGCCACTGACTAGTTCTTCCTATGGCAGCAGAAGACGCAGGTACTGTATCATCTACAAGCTATTTGCCTATTTGATCACGTTCCTGTTCGACTTTTTCTTGCTGTAGTCGGGTTGCAGTTAGAGGACCACGGCTTTTAGTGACTTTAGCTTCTTCTGTGGGTTCTTATATGATCGTATAGACGTGTTTCTGTCTTTCATGTACTTCTCACTGGAATCTAGAGTGCCTCGTGTTTAAGGATTGTGGTAAATGTTTCCAGTTGAAAGAGTGAAATTTAAAGATAAGGTGAAGGAAACTGTGAAATGCATTTTCTTGTTAAGTCTCTCTGATGGTAACCCTGCGGTTCCTCATCGTTCCTCTCCCTTAAAACCTCTCCTCTCCTTCTCCTAATTAACCCATTTTTTTTCCGTCTCACCCTTTTCTCTAACACCTAACCTTCTCCTTCTCTTTCACCCTTTCCTTCCTTCCTTCCCTCCACCCACCCACAGACGAGCCAACCAGCCCCGGTGCTGATTTGCGCGCCCGGCATGTGCCGGCGTCCTCCGTTGTCTCCAGCGGCATGAGTTCAACGCCCGCCGTGGTCAACAGCCCCGCCTCCCCCACCTTCACCTTCCCCCTCACTAGGCTCTTCTCACACGACTGCAGTGAGTGCCCCCTCTGCCCCCTTCCTCCCTCCCTTCCTCGCCACTGCATGCAGCCAAAAATGAGAATCTTCTTTTAGTTCAGACGTGGATTTATGAGGCATGCATGACATTTTAGAGAGCGTATAAGAGCATAAGCTCGTTTAACTGCTGTAATTTCTATCTTATGAAGCATTATGTGCATTATTGTGTTTTGAGAGTCTTGTTTTCTCAACACAAATTAAAAATATCTGAAATTTTGAACCTGTTTCCAATAAAAATGCGTAGCCTAATAATGTTGTTTATTTTATAGTACTGAAAAAAGTTTTAAAAAAATTCAGGAATAGTTTGGAATAATAATATTGAACTTTAAAATAATCACTTTTAGGGCTCAAAAACAATTTTTAAAAAATGGCTTGACAAGTTGAAGTTTTCAGCAGTTTGCATGTTGGATTTGTAGATTGCACTACTTGTACACATTTGTTTAGAGTGGTTTTGGTCACATTTTTAGGTGTGCATGAAGCCCCAAAGATCTGTGTGTTTTAAGATGACCTCGATTCATAGTGTGGTTTAAACTGTGCAAACCTAGACCTGCACGATCCCTGCATGCCAGTGGTGAGCAAACAGTCCAAAGAAAACGCAGTCTAACCCACTCCTCTAGTTGATGTCCCCACTGCATCATCTCCAGCACGTCAGTAATTCACACGTCCTGTAAATCCCCTACCTCCTCCACCAGCTCCTGCTTCCTCCCTCATTGTCCCAATCTCCTAATCCAACACCATCCACTCTGGTGATTGGCATTACATCAACATTCTTTCTGTTTTTTCCCTCTCTTTCTCTTTTTTTTCTGCTCTCTTCTTCTTTCTCTCTCTTTCTCTCCATTCATTCATTCATCCTTCACTGAGCAGGCAGTATTAAATCCAGTCGCCGTTCCTCCTATGTTCTAGCCATCTCCACCGAGCGCTCCAAGTCATGTGACGAAGGACTGAACACATTCAGAGAGGACGGACGAGCCTTGTAAGTACTGCCGATCTCTGACAGCCGGCTAGAAATTGTATCTTATATTATTATATTATATTATATTATATTATATTATATTATATTATATTATTATATTATATTATATTATATTATATTATATTATATTATATTATATTATTGTTGTGTTTTCATTTTGAAGCAGGAGACTGCCGAAAAGAGTGAAGAGCTTCTTCACAGATGGGGTGAGTTCATCACCTTTTAATACTACACATAAAGTGACACAATAAGGATGGATGGATGGATGGATGGATTGATTTGCACAAACACCTAAGTTATTATTTATTTTCAGCCTGAGGTTTCTTTTTAGGGAGTTTCAGCTCTCTTCTTCCTTTTGGAACTAAAGAGTCTCAAATCTCATTTAACTTTTTTTTCTGTGACTCGCTGCTATAAAGGAGCTGACACTTAATGAGGCTTAAAGTGGACATAAGATTTTTAAAATCTATTCAGAGGCGGACTGGGAGCCAGAGAAGTGATCTCAGACCTGTGAGATGTTCTCCCAGGTTAGACCTGGTTATAAGTCTGGCTGCTGCATTCTGGATCAGCTAAAGTTTGTTCGGGTTTTGTTGTGTGAGGCGAGAATAGATGAATGATTTAGCCATGATAAACTCTCAGGCAATCCTGTGGCTTCAATCTTAGCATAAAGTGGAGCCATTGGGAAAAAACAGGAACATTATGAGCACCGTAAAGAAATAGATTTTCAAAGAGCACAGTTTTACATACTGAAAGAAAAAAAATATATATATATATATTTTTTTTTTCTGTAGTTGTTTTATGGGTTTAATCACAAGAAATTAGTGGCCTTTTTGTATTATAAATATACCTTTAGATTGTTACAGGGAAAAGTCAGACCTAATGTCACAATTTTCTGGTCTAAAGACAACAAATGCTGAAGGACGTGAAAAGCCTGAAGCAGTTTGTGAAAAATTCACAAATGTCCTGAAAATTTTTCTGCCTGTTTCAGTCTCTGGACAACCTCGGGACAGCAGAGGAGGTTCGGTCGAAGCGTCACTCCACGTCGGAGTTGGGAAACATCGCTTACAGTGATGTACGGCGAGAAGGATGGCTGCACTACAAACAGATCCACACGGAGAAGGGAAAGGTGGGCAAACCAATTACAAGATAATGAAGTTGGGAAAGCATATAGAGGGATCATATCACATCTCGTCTTTCCTTCACAGAAGGTAGGCAGCGGCATGCGTCCGTGGAAGCGGGTCTTTTCAGTCCTTCGCTCCCAATCGCTGTTCCTCTACAAAGACAAGAGGGAGGCGGTGCTTCGTGGAGCCACAATTGGAGGTTCTGCCGAGGACGAGCAGCCAGTCAGCATCCGGGGCTGCCTGGTGGACATCGCGTACAGCGAGACCAAACGAAAGCATGCCCTGCGACTGACTACCCAAGACTTTTGTGAGTACTTGCTGCAGGCGGAGGACCGGGAGGACATGCTGGAATGGATAAAGGTCATCAGGGAGAACAGCAAGACGGACAGCGAGGTCAGAGAATACACCTACACCAATTGTGTGCCTTTCATGCGTTTCCAGTGAAAACTTTACAGATTCATAATGCAGGTGTGTTCATTTGTTGCAGGAGCTCGGCTTTTCCAGACAGGCCCTCATTAATAAGAAGCTCAATGACTACAGAAAACAAAGGTGAGTCACCCGGTCATGGATATTGCTGTCCTTTCTCCCCATCCTGCATGGTGAATTCTTCTATTATAAATATTAGCCCCTGCATCCTTGCAAAGGATGAGCAGAGACATTTAAATGAACCACATCAGCTGGGCCTACACCTGTCTCTCTGTCTCCCCCTGCAGTCCAACTGCCAACAAGCCAGACTCATCTCCCAGGTTGCCCCGTATGAAGCCTCCCTTCCTGCTCAATAAGACGGAGAATGCTGCTGGAGCGCCGCGCTCCCCGAAACCAGAAGGCAAAGGTCAGTATCAGCGGACCGGCCGGCACTATGTGCCAAATGCGAAGCTCTAAATTTGCTTCAAATGGATCTCGGGATCATGTTTAAAAAGCTACAAAGGCTTACGTAACAAAGAATTAACTGGACAGTTGCGACTTTTTTTTATTTGGAACTCCTTAAAGTGGTGAACATCATTTATCAACATCATTTAGTTGTGCTGTGGAGGCACCTTTAGTCAAATGCTTTGTTGTTTCTTCCTTCTTTTTTTTTTTGTCCATATTATTTCAACATTTAATCATATGCTAACACAAAGCAACAATACAAAAGCCTGACCTAAAAAGTGCAGCTCTTGCCCAAAGTAAGTACTAATCTTTTTAAATGTTTAGATATTTCAATCTTTTTCTCTAAAAAAAATCCCATTAAAGCAGCCTACTGGTTTCTCATATGGTGTGTTTTTAAGATTTGGTTTTATTTCTGACCTTTTGATCAGGAGGCGTCAAACTTGGATGTTGCTAAGTTACTGTTTAATCTGCCCCCAGATGAGAGCAGCCCTCCCAAGTCTCCATGGGCAATTAACCTCATGAAGAAGTCAAAGAAAGCTGGACCCAAAGCTTTTGGTGTGAGGCTGGAAGAATGCCAGCCTGGTACAAATAACAAGGTTAGCCACGATGACCTCTGTGACCACCTGAATACAGTAAAACTGTTTGGGTTGTGTTTTTTTTTTCTTTTCTTTTGGTTTCTTAATTTCTGTGATTGCATGTTTCTGCATCCGTCTTCTCGCGCAGTTTGTTCCAATGATCGTGGAGATCTGCTGTGGCCTCGTGGAGGAGATGGGTCTGGAATACACCGGCATTTACCGAGTCCCAGGGAATAACGCCATGGTGTCGTTGCTCCAGGAGCAGCTCAACAAGGGCATGGACATCAACCCTGCAGAGGAGGTGCCGAAATGCAAATATACATTTAGTAATGTGGAAAAAGAAAGTACAGCCTCTTGCAATTCTAAGAGTTTACCTATCATCTGGTCCTCAGCAGGTCTTATAATTAGGCACATACAGCCTCAGATGAACCTCAGTGTCATCATTTATGTAACAAAAACTAAGCCAAAATTCTGAAGCAGCATGTGAACAATTAAGTGCACACCGCTTCCTCTTCCTTCCCATCAATCCAGGAGGAGCTATAAGGGCATTTCGGAACAATTTGAAGTCCATTATTCCGCAGTGAGAACGTTTATTCACAAATTGTCAGTCTTCCCATGGCTTGTTTGAAAAGGCTGCCGGGAAAGTTCCTCGTAACAATGTGACAGACTGCTAAAGTCATCCAGAAAATGATTGTTGCTCCTAAAGGTGCTTCTACAAGCTGCTGAATCATGGGCTGTGCTTTCTTCTCACCTGTAGAGACTTCAAACAGAAGGAAAGAATACTTTCTATCCTGAACGAGAGGGGGGAATAAAAACAGCCAGTTAACTGGCACTTTTAGTACAGAAGGTGAATCATAATGATATCTGAGTCATCTCTGTGTGTCCTGTTGTCAGCAGAAGTGGCAGGACCTCAACGTCGTCAGTAGCTTGCTCAAATCCTTCTTCAGGAAACTCCCAGAGCCGCTCTTCACCAACGGTGAGACGAACAGGTTCCAACAAGCCACCGCTCAATGTGCCGCAGCGCAGCCGAATCGCATCGTTTAATCTGCGTTTTTATCGTTTCTCGTATCTTAACAGACAAGTACAACGACTTCATCGATGCCAATCGGATGGAAAACGCATCAGACAGACTGAAGACCATGAAGAAATTGGTATGAGTTTGTTCTCAAGGATTAGTTTGAGCACGATAGTTTACCCTCGGGAGAATGTGCGCGCAGAAGTCCGGCAGGTTAAACAGGTTTGCAGTCTCATCATTTCTCTCTCTCTCTCTCTCTTTCCTTTCACTTTGATAGATCCGTGACCTCCCAGATCATTATTACCACACTCTGAAGTTCCTGGTTGGTCACCTGAAGACTGTAGCCGACAGCTCGGACAAAAACAAGGTGCGATAAAGACGGTTTGTAAATGTGAGATAAGATGTCATCGTGTGTTAATGCCACGGGTATATTCCCGGCGTGTTTAGATGGAGCCTCGTAACCTGGCTCTCGTGTTCGGGCCGACGCTGGTTCGGACGTCGGAGGACAACATGAAGGACATGGTCACTCACATGCCCGACCGCTACAAGATCGTAGAAACGCTCGTACAACATGTGAGAGATGCAAAGTGCACATACAGTAATACACTTACATGCTTAATAGCATCCTGTTCGTGCTCAGTATTTCTTTCTCTGACTTTTTTTTTTTTTTTTTTTTGCAGTGCACCTGGTTTTTCACTGACGAGTTAGACAAGGATGAGAAGGTATGTTTTCAAAGGCAGTGATAGATGCTGCAGCTGACAAAGAAACAAACAAAAAAAAAGTGCAGAGTTGCAAAGCTGAAAACGTCAGTGCAAATAACTGGAAAGCATCTTTGCAAAAGGATCTAGTTCCATTGAAAGTGACCCCCCCCCCAAAAAAAAGGCACCAGTGGGGGAATTATTTGGCATATTTCATAAAAGTAGACAAAATAATTCAGTTTTGTATTTGTTTCAACGTGGATGACGTACTAAACTTTGTGAAATATTGTACCTGACGGTTTAAGAAAAATAGTTTAATGGGTGAGTGAGAAATCACACCATTCATTATTTCTCTTAATTTAGTCATCTAATATTTTAAGATTTTTCTTTTCATGATGTAACGGCGCTGTCTGACAAACCCAGCAGGTCACTTTGCTGTTTGAAAGGTGACATTTAGTCTTTTGTCTTTGTGAAATTGTTGAGACGTCCATTCGAGAGCAGATCATTGACCTTTCAATAACTAATATTTTCCTAATGATAATTGTCTCATGCGTATGCAGCAGCTGCTACACTAGGTCACCAGAAATTAAGCTGATTTGATGATAGGTGCATTTGAGCTCCTGGCCTAGGGATTGAGATGCTAGCCACGTCCCCCAGTTTGAGTCTGGTTCGCTCTCTTCTTCATTTCCTGTCATCTACTCCCAGTAATAAAGACATGATAGCCTCCTAAAATACAGCAGATACTTAACAGTTTATGGATGAAGTGCTCAGAGTTTTAAAGCTGAATCTACCCTGTTCCTGCAGACGCCAGTGGACACGGAGGACGTGCAGCCCGCCCCGAACATCGACCACCTGCTCTCCAACATCGGCAGGACCGCTCTGCTCGGGGAGGCCTCGGGTGAGCACGCTGCTTTACACCTCTCTGTGACTGAGCCGGCCAGTAGTACTGAGCTAGAATTAGTAAACCCAAAACCAATGCTGCTGCTTTTCATTTAAAGCTGAAAGTAGGTCAAATTCCCCACTTTTGTGTTAAGCGTTGTAGTAATTTGTTTGTTAATATTAAAAGAACCCGATAATCACTGAAGTTCTGATGGCAGATTTTTACATTGGTTCTGAAGACATATATTTCTAGAACTAATGGAGGTAATTCTCTCCAGAGTTGTGCCTGTTTGCTTAATGACAGATGATAGTATTCCTGGCCTGATTAAGAGTCCTCCTTGGAAGTTTGTCCCAGTTTAAAGCCAGATTTCCCTACTTTTCAATAGAACTGGAAAGCAGCATGAGAACTGAACATCTGTTAGCACTTGGAGTGTTCCTGTGTTTGATAGCGTGCCTTTACTTCTCTCCTTTCTGCTGACCCCACACCCCCTACCCCCTCCATGTTGCTCACCTTTCACTTTCTCTGTATGTTTCTGCATTTCCTTCTCTCAGCTGAGCCTGTGGAGCAGCCACTGCGGTAGGATGGCACTGTTTGTGTGTGAGAGTGAGTGTGTGCGCAACCCAATCAGTGCACCATACTGTGAAAGTGAAATAATGGGTGTGTGCGTGAGAGAGAGATTGTGTTAGCAGTGGTGATGGTTTGTGTCTCCATGGTCTCCATTACCCTCCTGAAAGTCGGCGTCTCCCTCTCAGTGTCAGACTGAGGTCTCTGTAAAAACATGTCGCTCCAGCGTTGGCCCCAGTCTGAATAATGAAATAATGGATGACTGGATGCTCACTGCCTGTTAAAGCTGCTTTATCTGACGCTGGAGTGTAAACTGTGGCCTGTCACTGAGAGACAGCTCCCTCACTGGTGGCCTGCGCCTTGTCAAGCACTGCGCTCCGCTCATCCTGCGGGCGATTTCAGTCAGTGCAGCCCCATCGTGAGGATCCTGACGCCACTTCCACCTCTAAAGGGACTCTGCATGGTGCTGTTTCAGTGGTATTATCCTTATAAGAGGAATTATTTTGTGTAAAGTTTCAAGATGGCGGCTCCACTGTGGCTCAAACTTCCCTCCTTGCAGTTGAAGTGAGTGCAGAGGTCACAGCAAGTCTGTTTAGCTGGTGACTTGGGCTTGACTCACACAGACTCGTGTTCTTGCATATTATTGGCAATGTGAACTAGGAATGTCCAATGTTAGCATACATGGTAATACGCAATGTCTCGTGTCATCGGCCTCTGGAAATGCATGCAAAATAAGGTTATAAGGCAAATTAAATTTGCAATTTGCTCCATATTTGCTTATAAAACTGCAAAGTTGCTGTAGACAGCAACAGAAAACAATATTGTAGTCCAAAGAATATTAGGCTCTGAGCTGAGGTCTCCTAACAGCCACACTGCATACAAGCAGGATGACCAGCAGGACCTCCATACAGCGTGCATCAGTGACAACAGATATGACACTCATTTAGTCAGACACATCACAAAAGGAAGAGCTGGGGTGGAAGAAGAGTTACAAAGCAGCTTAAATTGTGTGCCTTGTATGAGGTTTTCTAATTGGATGCCCAGAAGGGTATCAGCTGAGCTATCGGCTGATGTAGGCTTGTACTGGGATCAGCTAATCTGCCAGGGCTGCCAGCTAAGCTTCACTTTGCGGCCTGCCTCTGAGTCACAATCGGTGATGACCCTAACCGTAACCCTGTGCTAACAGAGTACACGTCGGCTGTTAAGTATTAACATACTTTTGGCTTCTCTCCCAAACGTAGGGTTAGGGTTCAAGGCTAGGGTCTGGCTCTGCCACCAGTGATGACTTGGATCTCAAAGGGTTAACTCATGTGTATACTATGATTATGGAGTGAACGCATAAATATCTGACCCATCGAATTCTTATTTTTTTACATGTGTAATATCCTAACAGTGTACAGTAAATCAAAGGATACACTGACAGAATTGTACTGATGAAAATAACTGATGTGTGCAGCTTGGTTAAAAAGGCAAAAAAAAAAGGGGGGGGGAAGGTTTTTAAAAAAGGAGGAAAAAAAGACGTTCCCAGAGTCTTTTCAATAGATGCTCAATTATCATTTATGCAAAGCAGGCAATCCTCACAAAGCTCAAAGATGAAAAAAGACCTTCTCGAAGCCTGACACAAAATAAACTGACTTAATAATTACCACTGACGTTCTAAGGAGCGGCGCCATCCAGAACACCTTACCAACCCTCCCTGATTTCTCGGGAGATTTGGGTGGAGCCCTTTACTACGACGCGTGAAAGAACAAATCCAGGGCTCTTCTCCTGCATCGGTGTGTTTGTACATGTATTCGTGAGGAATGTGTTTCTTCCTTTTCAATACTTTTTTCTTTCATACCGCTTCTTTCACTGACCGATGTCATCCGCATTTTCCGTGATGTCATCACTGTGTGTGTGCTGTGATTTTTCTAATGATGTTTCTCCTCCAACACCAAACCATGCTACCCCCCCCCCACCCTTTCCATACACGACCCCAGCGTGTCAGTCAGAGTCTTTGTTCTGGGGTCTGTCATGGTGAGGGGCCACAGAGGGGAAACGAGTTCCTTTAAAATCTGTCACAGGAATTGGTGGTAAAACTGCACCTGCACCTGCTCACTAATGTGCACTCTTTTTGTAGCATTTTCAGCTACGACAGAAAAACTGTAATGCTGCCAAAATTTATAACACTTATAGTTTGTGAAAATCTGCCTTATTTGGCAATGTGATCAAAACAAAACTCGACCCTAAGCCTAACCCACCACACGGGTCGCCATGACCTAGTAGATGTTAAGAGTCCCCGTAGCATCCACCTTCATAAAAACTGCACATATGCAGTCCTTCGTTTATTTGTTTTTTTTTGAGAATCCACACAATTTCATTAAACATAAGGAAATGATCCCAGCCGGTGTCCCCTAATGGAAAACACCTGCTTCATAGTAAAAGCAGCATTAAAGTGTGCACCGAAAATACAGAGAGCAGTGTGGGAGCAGTTTACGCTGATTTATTGTTGGTGTTTCCTTAAAAAAAAAAAGTGATGATCACAACACCTCCCTCTGTGTCCTCCACCATGACTGTTCTAGCCTTTTGTTTACTTCAGCTGTTCTGACCCGCAAATATCTTCGTTTCCATTTCCCCAGATTCCACCAACAGTGACTCAGCGAAATCAAAGGTAACCTCTCTTCACACGAAGCAAACCCAATTGTCCAGCCTCCTGCGCGCCCAGATTCAGCAGTAACATTTCCTCCTTTTTCAGGGGTCGTGGGGGTCGAAGAAGGACCTCACAGCCAAGGAATTCCTGGCTCTGTCCATCATGTCGGCAGTTACGGGCCGCAAGCGCAGGAAGCGCCATAACACCCGCCGCGTGGGCAGCAGCACTGACGACGACTCTGAGCATGAGCCAATCAAAGCTGGGCATCTAGGGGCAGAAGAGGAAGAGGAGGCAGAGTTGCCAGGAGGAGACACTGCCCCTCGGGCAGAGGGAGAGGAGGATGACGAGGAAGAAGAAGAGGATGAGGTGGAGGATGATGAGGAAGTTGTAGAAAGCGGAGTGAAAGAGGAGGCAGAAGAGGAGGTGGTGGCAGTAACTCCCTCTCAGTTGTCCTGTAAAGTGGAAGAGGAGGTGGGAGGGGGGCAGGCAGCCATGTTAAATGAGGAGGAGGTGCAGCCAGAGGTGAAGGGGCCGCAGTGGCGAGCTCCCGAGGATGCTCGCTCTATAGTTTCGGGTTACTCCACCCTCTCTACTTTAGGGCGGAGCTTGGGATCAGAGGGGAGGGGGGACGATGCTGATGATGAGCACAGCGAGCTGGTGAGCGAGACAGATAATGAGAGCGGCTTTGCCTCGCGCTCTCTTACCCAGGAGAGACCCGATAAACACCCGACGCCACCTGTGAACGCACAGCCGCCGGCGCCGCCACGCAGCTTCCTCTACACGCACCACAAAAACCCCATTCTTTCACCCACTAACCTTTTTGCTCCACCCACTCCCCTCACACACACACCAGACTCAGCAGAGAGGAGTGACGGAGGGGCACGCTCTACCACCCCCTCGTCCTCCTCCTTCTCCTCCTCCTCCACCACTCACAGACTGCACTCGCGGCCTTCATTTAACTCCCACAAGCTGATCCAGTGCGACACTCTGGCCAGGAGGAAGCTGAAGTCTGAGAAGAACAAGGCTCGCTCCCTGGACCTGATGGAGACACCCGAGGGCACGGCTCAGGGCGAGGAGTCTGGCTCTGGGCAGGAAGGTGCACCTAGAGTGAAGAGGGATACCTCCAGAACCAACACTTCCTCAGGCAGCAGCCAGGAGAGCCTGCGCCTAGCCCGACCCAAACCTTCCATGCCGCCCAGCGAGGCTGCCTCCTTCACACCAACTGGCCCGGGCAGGAGTCTCTGGCTGATCAGGTCCGTGCTCGACTGCTAGGCTCGGCTGATGACCTGCGCCGGGTCGGATTGCGGAAACCTCTGTCGCCGGAGACACGCAGGAAGAAGCGGGCTTGGCGCAGACACACCGTGGTGGCTTCCCCGACCGAGATGTCCGATAAGAGACCCCCGCTGATTGCCAATGAGTTCCCCTTGTCTCCCATCAATCAAAACCAGGTCAAAGCACAAGGGCTGCCTCGGGATGCAGAAGGGCTCGACCAAGGACCCGCCACACGTCAAGCACCCACCTCCAATTTCCACCAGTACCTGTGAGCCCTGAACCCCAAGCACCGCTCCAAGGAAAGAGGCCAAAGCTGCGGATTCTGAGTTGGGGGAGGGAGTCCAACTGAGCTGCTCGACGTCCTGCAGGTCAGTAAACTGGCAGCAGAGCAAACAGGGATGTGGTTGGGGGACAGGTGAAAAACAGCCCACTGTTCTTTTTTTTTTTTTCTTTATTTTTGATAAGCTCCGTTTGCATGGCAGGGGGCATTCCAGCGTTGCCAAAGCTTTCATTTCCCTTTATGTGTGCTCTTATAGAAACGATAGGGCAGAGATTCAAACAGACCTCATCCCAGTCGAGAATTCCGATTCGAGTAACAACTGAGCATCCTTTTTTTTGTCTTCTCTTCCTTTGTCTGACATAAATTAAAAGGTTTAATCCATTCAAGCGACCACAGGAGGACGCTGCAACGCAGCCTCTCTCCTGGTTCTTGAGACAATGGTGCTTCTGCAGTTACACACACAAAAAAATACAAATAAATAATCATTTTAAAACCATTTCAAGAGGGAAAACAGCTGATTCTTCATATCAGTCTTCCTAAAGTTTCCCCCGTGACCATTCACACTGTAAAACCCCACCAAACTTCAGCTCACAAACACATGCAGTTGTCTCCCTCTACTTGTTAATAAAGTTTGTGTGTGTTTGCGCAACGATATTCGTGACCATGTCTAAACATGCAGGTGTTTGTGTTAAACAATTTTTTGTAACATTTGTACAAAGCCTTGTTAAATTAACCTTGTAAATATAAATATGTTATCATATTTGTTTTTACTTTTTTCTTTAGTTCTTTTTTTATGGTTTACAAAAAGTGCAAATAAGTGCACTTTTTTTTTTCTCAAGATGTTACTTGAAATGTTTCCCTTAATATATTCTGTTTTTGTTTTATATTCTATATATATATATATATATATATTAAATATATATATTTTGTATTAAAGTAAAATTTATTGTGATTTCACCTCTTGTGTGTACCTGGTTAAAGGAGACGAGATAAACATGACTAAACGTATTCTTATTCCCTCATAAATGGCCTTTCTGATTCACAGCACTGTGCAGGAAACCTTTATCTCACAGGATAGTCTCATAATGAAGATTATCCAGTGGCTATTTATACAAAATGTACACAAAACTCTCTAGTAACAACACGTAGCAAGGTATAAATTTTAATCAGGTAGTTATTATGTGATATTGGACAGTTTGCGGGCAGGTCATCGTGCCGCAAGGGCTGATCTCGTCATTTCTATTTAATTTTGTCTGTCATTCAAGACTGGGATTACTGAGCATCGCCTCCACAGATCAGCTTGTATTCGGTGAGCACTTGTTCCCCAAGAGAAGAAGCCTGACGGTGTTTAACAGACTGGTGTAGGGTTTTTTTTTTTTGTTGTTTTTTTCCAGCACACAAGGTCGAGTTCTAATAAATCTTCCCGAGTGGGGAAATGGTACGTTGGAGGAAATGAAAAAAGAACAAGAGTCTGTTGTTTCTGTTCTCATCTTGACCGCAGACCAATTTGCAGTTGCAAAAAGGAAAAAAAAAAAAGACACGAACAAGAGGTGCAAATTCAGAAGTCACAAAAGGCTTGCTTGTTTTCCTCCGACCAGATAACCCAGAGAAGAATAATAATGATAATAATAAATAGGTTTTAGTCTCGTCTTACCTCGAGGTTTTTTTTTCTACAAGTGCCTGATTTCTGGAATGTGTTTTTGTTCTGCAGTGCCATGCTCGGTTCTATCTTTCCATTTCCTTTTGTTATTTCTGGGTCTCCTCCCTCTGCTGTGGATGATGGTATAACTGAGGCATTGACCCAAAGATGTGTACATTATAGACAAGCAGTCTAACAAAGAGGCTGTAAAACAACAAAAAAAAATTTTAAGAAAGTAAAGTAAAGCACACTTCAAGCCAAGGACACATCTATGCACTCCCTTTGCCTTTAAGAGAGGAGGGGAAAGGCTGCTTTGTATTTTAACAATACTAACTGAACCAAGTAGATGATAACAC